>JAYKKI010000002.1:16610000-16880000 GCA_039881145.1 Druceiella hillmani | reverse complement strand
TAAGAAACGAGTTACTAGAGTCTTAACAGAAAGACGCTCCGCTTTATTCGTCATGATCCCTTTCAAGGACATTTGTAAAAGCTGGGTGGTTTGGAAGCGTTTTCCTAAAACGTTGTCATAAGGACTGTTGTAATTTAAACAACTGCGCAATTCTACGCCACACACACCATACGTCAAGTAATTACATTTGTACATGTGGATAACAATTATTTACAGCCTTGTGCAAAAATATAGCCACCATTATATTTAATATCATTATCAAAACAGTTTTTGGCGTTGAGTGTCTTGTTTAGGATTTCATAAGTTATATATTTATACAACCTAAAAATATGGATAAATATTATAAGAAATTGTAAAATTTAATAATGAATGTACATCTAGTTTTTCTTAAATACGTGTCTTTTCATTGCTCGTAGAAACGATATGCGTTTTGATGTTTCATTCTAACAACGTATTTTTGAAGACAACTTATATATGACAAGAAATGTTGCCCTAAATAGCGCTGGCAGATTGTATTTTCTAAATAAGCCAAGCCTCACTTATGATTTTATACCTTTATTTATGCCTTCAACATTTATGTATTCGCTATATTTTCAATCTTAGAAGATTTGATCACGTTTCTGACGTCAGCATGCGGCTCAGATGGAGGGAGATTCGCGACCGACGCAATTTCCATATTCTTCCACTACTCTATAATATGTTAAATAAAGCTCACAGCCCCTCTTATTTTTTAGCAAAATTTACAGGCCTTTCTAGTCATTGCCTGTACCTTCGTTCTGACAAACTTCTCACACTCCTTATTCCCAAACATTCTACATTTTTCTACGAGCATTCGTTCACTGTTCATGCTGCCAAGTTATGCAATAAACTGAATTCTGACATCAAATTTTCACCGTCGGCTTTCAAAAACCGTCTGAAAAAAATAAACCTTCCTTGACATTAGTTTTAAAATCTTGTAATCTTGATAAATAATAAAAGTACCTAAGAAAAATCTTGTAACATATTTTATATACGTTTCATTATCATTAGAAATTTCAATGGGATTTAGATTTTCATAATAATAAAGAAAAAATAGGCACACATGGGGAAGAAGGTCAGTAGTGAAAACTTAAAACTATGAAATATACATTATTTTTTTGAATTTTGAAATTAATTGTGGCACCAAAAATTAAAATTTTATAGGCGGTAAATTCGTACTTACTGTAGTACTGCATAGTAATCCTACAATTAAACAATTAAAATAATAATCAAACTAAAATACAATTCAAACAAAACAGAGTATAGATATACACATCACTAATGTCGCACAACAAATCACCCTTAGAGCTACAGATATACTGCTATTACAGCATGTCGTTGACACGAAATCACATAATTTGCCCGTCCAGAAAACGTCCAACGCGCACATCATAGAGTCGAGTCTATATATTTGTAAAGAAAACCTATAGGTATCCTTTCATTTAAACTTTGCCGCGTTATCTATGATAAGTTCCATAGAGGTCGCTGTTAGCTTTCGTATCAAACGTCAAACGATTTTGAGAGGTTAGATTTGTTTTTGATTCAGTATTTTATTGTAAAAAGCTTACCTGTCGAATTCAGATGATAAACCCGAAATAAGGGCTTTAAATGTTGTTTTTTTTATCCACAGGTGAGTAAATGTTTAGTTTATAAGATAATGTCACTAGCAAATTGTAGAGAGAACGTTTTACAAGTAAATAAATCTTTTATCCACAGAAACGCAATTACGTCTTTATTTCAACAAGTTCGAAACAGAATCCAATAAAAACATTATATATTTATATTTATATATATAAATATATCCATATACGTACATATATATTTATATATATATATATATATATATATACATATATATATATATATGTATTTTAACAATGTATTTGTTTCCAGAAACCACTTTAGTCGGGAGACAGTTATTTTCAAACTGTTTATGGTGAAAAAATAAACACACCACAAATTACGAACCACAAATATCCAAAACAAAATCTAAAATTTTATCTCTTCGCTTCTAAATTAATTTATAATTTTTCATATCGGTGCAATATTTAAACTTCCTATGTAAAACGGCTTCTATGAAAAATGTTTGTGATACGTAAACTAATGACCAACGCCATAGTTATCCTATTTATACTCATACATATGTATAACTAACAATACAAAGTGTATTTGGTAACATTTCAATCTTTAAGAGAACACTGTATTTCAAATATTATATTATACAGTATTTTTATTATATTTACAAATATCGATATTATTTTTTTCCATGTAAACATATTGCCTAGGTAATATTTTCCACAGACGTAAAGACATCGCGAATTTTTCAAAAATGTTTATGTTCAAGAATATATCTAGAGCTATTATACAAAGGAGTCTTGAAAATACTTTAAAGATCCTTTTAACTTACTATTTCAACCGACGTCCCACACGATCTCTCAATGAAAAAAAAACGATTCAAACTACTTTATTTTCTCTATTAAATATATATACATACATATATATATATATATATATATACATACATATATATATATATACATATATATATATATATATATATATTGATGCGGGTTTATATATATTATCTCAGTGTCAAAGGTCAAGAGGAAATCGCCATACAGACAGAGGTAGGAACACGTGAGTGATCTGATGTTATAAGTGTTTTGTTTCATCCCTTCTTTCTTTTCATGGATGCCTTAAAATAAAGGAATTGAAGAAAAAAGGAGAATATTCGCCTCCACCCATGAAGAAGAAGAATTTTCGCCTCCTATCCTGTCAGTTCTATATAGTAAATGAGTTAAATCAGCATTCAAATTTAGGCTGAGCCACACGAGGTTCATAGTGATGGTCTGTTTACATACAATTTTCGACTTTGACCGTTTTAAAACATTTCTCCCAAATGTAAAATGGAACTTCTTAGATAAAAATATTTAAACTAGATTAATTGAACTCTCACTGGTAGATAATAAGCACGAAAAAAAAAATATTTGTCGCTTGCCACAAAAATTGAGCCCCTGCATACTAAAAGTAAATATTTGTTGCAGTAATTATATTCAAAAGTGCAATTAAAGAATCCGAATCATAAGGCGCCCATCTTAAATTTAAAAAAGTATTTTTGTCATATTCCCTTTTCAGTCAACTATCCCTTTTTCTTCTATCCTTTTGATCCTAAATCATTTCCCCGTCTACGTTAATATTAAAATTTACTCGTTAAATACTTTAAGTGATTTGTCAAATTTATTATTTTCACCAACAATCAGTACCGTGTTCAGCACAACTAAGTACACAATTTCTAGTATTTTGTTCGCCTGAAAGAGGATAGTCATAAAACAATATATAATTCTAATGTCCATATCTATAGATTGAAACTTACCATAAATAACTAAATAAAATTACCTTCCCATTAATAAAACTTTTTGATATTATTGAAAGCTTCAATATCAATAGAAGAATTTTATTTTCTTTAAAAAAGTTAATTATTTTACCCTTAAATAATTTTTTTAAATTTTACCACTATTATTTACATATATAATTTACACTATCATAAACATAAATTGGAATTCTATATTAAAACTCATTATTTAAAAAACGTACATTATTGAAGATAATATGTTTTTGCTAATTTCCTTTGGTGTTTTTAAATCAGTATGAATTAGTAATAATTAAACTTGAAATTAGATCTATCCTAAATGTTACGATATACAAGAATGGAAAATGGATGGTTTTCAAAAACCGATGTTGAAAAGTAAATAACTGTTTTCAGCCATCCACTTTAAAATTCACCTAATAATCAAACAATGTATACAAAATATACTATAAAGGCTTTCCATATTTGCAGATTTCCCAGAAAAGGTTATTCAATCATACCTGAATTTAAAAGTTAATTTACTTACGTTAGAAATAAGAAATATTTCTGTTAATTTAAAAAAAAAATTCGTATAAAATTACATGCTATTTTATCCCTAAATTAGACGTTTATTGGCCTTCATATTCAGCTTTTATATCCAATTTATAGGTCATATTCAGTTGCGCGAATTCTTAATTTGACAAACATATATAAATAGATAGCTAGGTGCTATTTTTTCTTTGGTGCAATAAAAAGGATGGCAGAGTAAATTTAATTTCATGATAAATTCAGTTGAATTCGTTCAACGTGAACGTGACAAATTTCGTTCGCCATGTGGAATTCTTTTTGACACTTTTATATAGAACTACTCGTTAACTCACCGTCATTTCTGAAAAATAACAGATACAATACGATCAAAACGTGGTACGTTACACCAATCGATTTGCAGGTTCATTGATTTTAATACCGAATCTCGTCATTTCATTTAAAGCGAGTCTAAAAGGGTTAGATGTATTGTAAATAATAAAGTGAACAAAATCTGTCCATTGCTTCAGATATTTTTCATTTCATTTTATTTTTTAACATAGAAGTAATGAAAAAAATATCGCAAAAGACTTTGTTTCCTTATTAATGAAATATAAATTTTAATTTGACAAAACATAATATTAGATTTTAAATTCCTTCTCATCACCATAATGTAAAATGTGAGATAAAACTTCATAAACCAATGTCTATAATAAACAGCGAAATAATATGACACAATGTTTTTATCTCACATATTTATGGAAGAGTCTAAATAGAGATATAAAAGTTTCAACTCTCAACGTTAAAATCGAATTTTTAGGATATATTATATAATTTATTTAATGTTAAAATTATGCAAATAATAACAATTTGGCAATGGAAAGTATTAAGCTATTTCCCATAAAAGTAGAGTCCTGGTGGGATTATATGTCACCATGTGGGCGCACGGTTTTTTAAATTGTTCGAAAACTACAAGATATATTTTCATATGAATATAAAGTACATATATATGAATATAGTTATAAAGTACACGATTGTTTGTAAGTGAATAATTATTGCACTGAATATAGAAAAATCGCACCAAAATTGAATCACTCTTAAAAATTAGAAATAGAAGAAAGGTGCAAAATAAACTTAGAATCTTAGAATAGAAGGAATCAAAACCACAGTTCATAAGAATGCGGTTTTTATTTTAAACCGCATTCTTATGAACTGTGGTTTTGATTCCTTCTAAGTCCAATTTGTGACCTCTTTATCTCTCACATATTAGAAAGTTTCGTAAACCATTTAATCAGAAGCCAATTCTGCTTAAAATAAAAAAAAATTAAATAAGAAATAGCCATTTTAGTGGATGTTTGGTTACGATAAAATAAAGAAGTCATTGCAATTAAGAAGAGATAATGGGAAAGCTTTTAAGAAAGGTGCTCATCATACTAATCAGTTACAAAAAAAGGTAAGGAAAATTGAAAACGACGTCATTGCAGAAAAATGATCGAAAAGTCTATAAATAATAATCATCTGTGGAAAACATATTTTGCGAGCTTTTACATTAGCAGTCATGTAAAATGGTTAAATAAAAAAGGCAATTTTCAAAAAGGTGCAATTATTATATTCATAAATTTGAAATCAATATTATGGAAAGTAATGGTTGGGTGGTCAACTGTTATTTTAACTAAACTAAATCTAATTAAATTGAATATTTGGATTGTATTAAAAAAATTATGAACGCAATAATAGTTCTGAACAAATATTATTTGGCTATTAATTTGATTCAAAATCTTATCGATATTATTAACAACGAGCTCGGACAAATATCTTTTGATAAGTTAAAAATTTTACAAAAATTGTTTTTATTATAGATTAATAATGAATTTTTTAAACTATTACAACTCAAGTGATGAAAATTTGAGTTAACGATCCCGAATATAACAGTTGATTACTATTTGTATTAACCTAATCATAATTAAAAATGATATTTAATTTTCCTTATCCTAGATTTTATCTTCTTTGAACAATATATTATAGAATGATAAAATATTACATCATATCAATGAAATATCATTCAACCTAATTAATCGAATAATTAAATAGTCCTTTAAAATCTGTATTTAATTCATAACTGTAATATAGTTAATACCCACTAATTTAATTGCAAGAAGCAAATTCCGTAACATTGAAATCAGTACACATCGATCGATAGAGCGCCTAGATGGTTTTATTTTGGAAATCTTTTTGTAGATGAATCTGATATCAATAGAGCACCGAGATGGTTTTATTCTAGAGGACTATAGAATCGTCGTATATCGCGCTATAGTTGTTTCTTTCGGACATTGTATCTGCGTGTGTATGACAGAGATAGCAATGTACATATTTTCTCTCTTACGGATGACATAGTTATATTTATGCATAGCTACGATACGTATGAAATGTTGCACCGTTGAACCGTTACATCGATATTATCATTCGATATTTTTGCCCTAAACGTGTTGATTATATTTGTAATATTTTTCACCGTTAAATTTTAGCTGTCATTATGGAAATATTAGAAAAATATCGTTAATTTTTAAACAACTATAATTTACAACTGCACATTGGTCACGTCAAAACAAATTGTGGCATAAGAACATCATCTTCAACATTCTTTCATTTGTTTAGATGTGGAATTTTAGGACTCAGTACTTATTCGAAATTTAATAAATGTTTAAGTTGTAGGTACGTATTTTGTAAGTAATTTGACAAATATTTTATTTATTTCAACATTATTAATTAATAACAAGTAGAATGAACTAACAAAAAATGCATGTTTACAGTAATTTCACCTAACATGATTGTCAGCCTTTCCACTTGACGTAAAACTAGAAGTATTCAAACTCATCCAATGCTAGATAATATAATGGCATTATTTGGTATCACCATAGTATTTTTTGGACAATAATATTCATAGCACCAAAATAGTAGCTGGTTTCTTATCTAGTTCCTAACAATTAGTAATTAGTATTTGGGAATAGTCGCGGTCCCTATTTCTTGTATCTAGTAAACTCTCCTAAGATGTTTTGTGCAAATTACTCATATTAGTGTAATAAATATGAGCTATTCCAACCTTGCTTTTTTCTTTTTTAAATTACAACGATCTAAAAGAAACGGCATCTGGTGGAATTAATTACTAATCATACCAATTCGCTGCAAGTTTATAAAGAAATATTACTTTTATAACTAACTGTACATTTATTATCGTTCTGAAAGATTATGTATAACGCGCGAAAATTTGTCATAGTATTTGTCAAGTTTATAAGGACAAATATCCTTTTACTTATGGTTGATAAAACCTAAAGTACTAAAGATTTTACCGTATTTCAAGTAAATTTAGGAAAATTTGTTTGGGATAGTTTCTCACAATAAGATTTAATAAATTTTCCCCGTAGTATTTCCTATAAAAAACTAAGTGTTATAAATAAAGCTTTTTTTAATTTAATTTTACTGTTTTTTATTTCATTCATAATTGAAATGAAAATATGAACAGTTAACAAATTGAAACCTTCTGAGAGTTAATACTTTTTTTAAACACCACCGTGTCGAAGCGCGCCGTATCTTTACCAGAAAAAGGCTCTGATGCGTAGATACACTATTTTCTACTTAGCGTGAAGGTTTTCATTAGTTATACGACTTGTTTTAACCGAATTAATTGTTCTCATTTTTTATAATTATAATTTTTACCATTCCCAAAAAAATACTTTAAAATAATAAAGTCAAATAAATCCACTGAAATTTAATTCTTTTTCACATGTTTCTATTTGAAGAATGAAGTCGATGTTGAAATAATTACTGATTAAAAATAATTTTAATAATATTTCATGAGTTCTTCTATATGTGTGACTCTAAAATTGTTTGCGGGTCTTTTATATAAGAAACTATGAATAATAATGTTTTTTTGCGTTTGAGAAAAAAATCAAATATATTTTAGTTGTGTTCATGAAAAAATTTACGAAAATAATCTTGTTTTCTTATTGTCTATTCTATTTAATTTATTATCTATATAAGCTTTTCATGTCAAAAAGACAAGAATATTATAGATAAAATGTATCTTTCAAAGTTAATTTATTGTCTCAGTTTATAATTTGTGACTATCAATAAATCGTTTGTATTGGCTTTGAAATCGAAACGAGGCGTATAAATGTAAAGATAATATTACATCTCCTAAAATACATAAGATCGTTAATTATTTACGTATTAAGAAACAAATTGTTTTGTCTCGAATAAATTGAAACCTAAAACTAAAGATTATAATCTCTATCTTAAATCCTGAGACGGAACATAAATAATTTAGTTATTTATAACTTTTTAAGCAACAAAAGAAACTAATTAGAGGAAAAAATACAAAGAAAACTTTCCGAGAAATAGAAAATAAATCAGTCCAGGGCAACAAGAGGGTCAACCGTTATAGATTAGTGACGTCAAGAAAAAAATTAATCTGCATACTTTTGGCTTAACGCGCTTATCTTGTAATTATATAAAATAATAAATGTTTGTTTCTTATATTCGTATTTCACTTAATGAGTGAGTATATAATTTTTAAAATTATTTCTTGAAACATATTTGCGTAATATGTCAATAAAATAAGTTCACTATACAACTTACATTACGAAACGTCAAGATTCCCATATAGGTTATAAATTTTTAAAATCTCACCATTGAAAATGTATATTGCGAATGACGTGGGATGGTATATTGGAAATCGTTACTCCTGTTTTTATATTACCCAACATGCAAAATATTGATGGTATGTCGAATTTAGAATAACAAAGGGTTACAGAAGCCGAGGGATTTCAATCTGACAACACAATAATTCTAACACTGAAACTGTTGTAACAAGCTCTAGAGCTACGAGAGAATCGTTCACTCCAATTAGAATGGAGTTTATCACCGAATGTTACGAGCAAGTCACACCTATTGTGGATAAAACCCCAGTCTCCGAACTGAACCTGGTTGTTCTTTTGCTTCTAAATCTTCTATCCGTGCAGCGTGCTACGATCTGACATCTAGCTTTGAAAATGCATCCCCTAATAATATTTTTCAGTTCAACGAACTGAAAAGAGGAAGCAATACCGGAGAAGAAAAACAGCCATCATTATCTTAACTCCTTATAAAAATGAGCTGGACAATTTGAGAGAGCCGGGGAAAGTATCCAATCCTGGTTATCCTCGTCTTAAAAAAATGTTCAGAATAAACAAAAGACTAAACTTGCAGCCATATTTCATATAAACTTAAAAATCATACTTTTCTGAAATCATTAGAACGTTGGGTACGCAGCCAGTCTTATGGACTTTGGAATCACAGTGCTGGTGCCAATGTGGATAATGAAGTTGGGGAAATAAATTGGTGTATTTTGTAGTAATAATTAGCTTACCCCATCTCGCCCTATTTTCATTACCCCATCGTACCCCAGGGTACGGGGCAAGATTGTTTTTCACAAGTTCCTTTTTAATCATTAATTATAAATAATGTGATAAGTTGATCTCCCAAAGATTATACTAATTATAGTTAGATTAATAACATATATACTATAAATAAATAATAATAATAAACATAATGATGATGCTGTATTTTTGTTATTTCCTTTAGCTACCGGATCATGCCCCCCTTCCCATTCAATTTATAATATTGCGGACAAAATAATGGAAAAGTAGATATGTCGTATAACTACTTGTGTACATAAGCTTTAAATGATAGCAATAAGAACTTTTTGTTACATGTTAAGTGAATACCAATGAAATATTTTTGTTTTGAAATCAGGGATAAACACAATTTTTAGGTAATCAGAAAAAACTATTGGAAGTTCACAATATTATTAACGTGACTGCTATGAGGACTTAATATGAAATAATGACAACAATATAACCACAAGGTTATTAAGTTATCATTCATAAATAATTCAAGATTATTATTTATAATTATAATATAATTTAAAATAAACTGTGTCTTCAAAAATGTTTATGTTTATTACTAATTAATTTATACTATTCAGTTTTTAAAGAACTAAATACCTTTAAACTGGATTACAAGGGCATTTTAATTACAATCAACGATATTATTGTCCATGTGAACACTATGAGGGCAATTATTGTCCATGTGAACACTATGAGGGAATTACTCAAACCCGGCAAGCCACAGGCTATTGTTATTTGTATTATAATAGCCAGGGAGATCTTTCCAACATTTACATTTTCACAGCACAATTATCACTGACCGATGTTGTGACTTCTTTACCCACAATTGCTACAAATCTACGTCTGACTGTTAGTAACGGAACGCAACCCTGATTAGTTCCTACGACCGCCACTACGTGGCGCGCTCTCTCTGTACTTATGTATGTCAAATAAAAGACGGACTGTAATAATTGTTAAGCATTAAACCAAATAGTTTACAAAGGGTTCAAAATCATGTTTATTCAAAATTTGAGTATGTGCTACATATTCGGGGTAAGAAAATATAATTATATCTCTGAACGTAAAGTTCACTTCACATAGGTCGAGAGGACTTACGAGACAAGCGTAATCCTCACCTTCTTCCATTCCGATTTAATATATCCAAACATTTCTGGTTTATATTATAACTTAAACCCAAATGAGCTTTTCCTGTCATTAGATTCCGTTCCGAAAGGCTCTTTCCTTATGCTCAAACACACCTAACACTCTCTTCTATGACAACTCATTTACAATTTATCCTGCTAATATTGGAATAAATTAACCTTTCGCACATGAAATGGTTTGACAATTTTTTTATTATGTTGTCCCTTCATTTCCAGCCCACAATTTTTTTCCTATTCAGATCCGTAATACTTTTCATTTTAAATTTATTTATTAATGAAACATTATTGCCTATATATGTGTATGGCTCCTTTAATTATTTCAATATAAGATTTATATGAGAAAAACAAATTCATTATAATTGAAAATTAACTATTCAAGAATACTGATGAGATTATTACATTACTCTTCAGGTTTTACATATTTCAACGATGTCTGAAGAGTTAGTATTTCTAGTTAACGGCATTGTGGTTAATTGCTAGAGCTATTTTCATCAAAATTCACCAGCTTTAATTTAGTTTCGACCGAGGATCGTGTCTCGAATTTGCCATCCAATCTTAATTAACTAATAATTTTAATTTACGGTTCATTAGTTGCTATTTATGTTATATTGCCGCATGAAAACGTTTCATTTACCACATATTTAATACTGGGAAATTAATATACGTAAATTAACGTATCCAATGAGTCTGAAATTTAAAATCTTCAATTCGGTAAAGTCAGGGAATAGAATGAAATATATCATCCCTCTTATCGTCTTTACTTACTAAAACTTAATTTATATATATATATATATATATATATATATACCAAAGTTCTTACCACATAATGTCACATTCGTAATATTCAAAACCGTATCCATATTCCAAAACACTTTTCAAGGAACATTAGATATTGTCAGAGGGTTAGACGTTTATTTAACTACCAGAGTTAAAAAAATTCCCACTTGCAAAAACAATCATTCGTTATTATTAAAATTTTCATAAATTTACAGAAATCTCGTGTCCCTCACTTTCACAATTCTTCTATCAGTCTATATGGTCTTATGTACTCCATCTCCCATATTCAGTAATAGCTTATTATTTGCCAGTAAGTTTACATTATGTACAATTCTATTAAAATTATTTCCTTCTTTGCACATTCTAGTACTAGAACATCTCTAGTCTCTCCAATATAATAAGAAATCAAAGTTAAAATAGTCTAATAAAATATAGCTTATATTAAATTAATTACTTTTTCTCTTATTTTTCTGTTAATTTCTTATTATTAATAATTAACATAATTTAAATGACAATTAATTTAATGTTTACTTATCTACTTTTATAATTAAATAGCTTAGTGAAAATTAAATTAAAACTACTAATATTTTAATAATTAACTTTAAATATGCGCATTAGATATATTTCCTCGAAAAAAATAATATTCATTTTAAATATGCAACTAAAAGTAATAAGGAATAAAAATACAGATATTTAAATACAATATGTTTTCAAAGTTGCAAACTGTAGGTGATATGGTTTTAGATTTTTATTTACTTATTTTTAAGTTTTGTGGAAAAAATGCTCTTGTATGCGCTAGCAATAAACAAATTCTCTAATTCCTCCGTCTAAAGTTTTTATGACCGAAACAGGAAATGTATATCAATTTTAGAAGATGGCAATTTTTTTTAGAGAACTGAGAAAAACGTGCACTCATTTTGTAAAAATACATAGAACTATGTTCTATGTTTTCTAGAAATGCTTATATGTGCTATGTTTTCTAGAAATGCTTATATAATAAATGTATTTGTACAGATATTTGTAATTTTTATGTTTAATTTCGATGCACGAACTAAACATACTTTTTATTACACAACCGACATCCCTTGAAACTCATCATTCTATGCTGTATAATAAATAGTGATAGTAGTAGTATAAATCTTTTTTAAACCTATAATATATATTATAACGCTAAACATTGCTATGTTTTATGCACCTCGATAGCAGCATAACGCTGCTATTAGTAGCAGTAGTAGTAATTAGAAAGTAAAGTAGCAGTAATTAGTAATTAGAATTAATTAGTTGCAGTAGTAGTAATTAGAAAAAAATAACACAGGAAGTGCCATTCGATAATGTGAGTTTCGTAGAATTGTTGGTTACCTATATTAGTTATTTCATTAAATTTGAAATAATAATAAGAAAAAGCCTACAATTAATAATTATTTTGCGTTTATATTGTCTAAAAATCTATCTTTTCCAAAATTATAAGTTTTTTATACAATTTAAATTCAAATTCATCATCGCTATTCGACAGCGCCATCTACCAGTACACAATTTATACGGGATAAACTCTTTTGTTATTAACCCAATATATATATATATATATATATATATATATATATATATATATATATATATATATATATATATATATATATATATATATATATATATATATATATATATATATATATATATATATTAATATATGTACAATACATATTACAATATATTTTAGGTGACGTAGCAATTATTTTCGTTACCAAATGTATTATTTCTCCAATAAATAATTTTCATAATGGTTGCATGTGATGCTGTGAGTATCAAAGGTGACAAATTGGAACAAAATACAGATGATTTTCGGTTACCATTTAAATAAGTTTGATTATTACAGTTTTTTACCATTTCAATCACAATTTTTCAGTCCTTGGTCCATCTACGGATTTTAACTTAACTTTTCAATGAGAAATTCACCTAAAATACGAATTTCATTTCCAAGGCCGAAAGTTTATGAACCAATCGTTTACTCTAAACTTATCAACTTAATGTCCGTGGGCCTCTCGATTTTCATTAGATTTAGATCCAGCTATAGTGTCTCAACTATATTAGTTAAAGCCACTTTAACCAACCATTGTCAACACTGATACAAACATCTGTATTTGGATATTCATGTTTAGCCATGATAAAAATACATTTTTATTGATTCGTTTAACTTTAGATTGAAGTAAGATTCCGGTTCAACTGCAATTAATGACATTATTCTTTATCTGATCAATAAGAGGGTTCAAAAGTTGTTATGTTCCTCAAGCCTAGTAAGCAACGTGATATTGTTGTTTATGTGAATAGCTAGAGAGATCTTTTACAATATTCATATTTTATCAGCACCATTATCACTAATCGATACTGTAATTTCTTTACCCGTAATTGCTAAAAATCTACATCTGATGAATGGTTCAAAATCCTGAATATCGCTTGAACACGATAAAAGTTAATTAAACAATTGGAGTAACTGCCATATATACGGATAAGAAAATACAATTATGTTTTTTTACTTAAGGTTCAACCCACATAGCTGAAGAGGACTTATGAGACAGGCCTAATCTTGACTTTCTTTCATTCCGAGAGCGTTTCTCTTCCTTGGATTACATTCTATGAAATCTTATTTACAATCTACCGTGTTAAGCTATGGAGTAAATTAGACTTTGGCATATAAAGTGCTTCGTTAATTTTCTTATTATGTAAGCTCTCAATATTCAGCTTACATTTTTTTTTCTTTGCAAATCCATATGACTTTTCATTTTGATTTTATTTATTAATGAAGAGTTATTACATACAATTATTGTATACATCTTCATATGACGGTTAGATCATATGAAGCTGTATGAAATTATTCGATATTTCGTTCTTTATAATTATATATATATATATATATATATATATATTAAAAATGTGTAAGCTAATTTAAAGATAAGGTTATTTACACATACATATTTTCTAAATGTGTCTTCTTCATTTTTCTTTCCACATCGAAGACACATCGGTTCATGGAATACGTATTGCTCGGAGTGCAAAATAAGTGTTTTACATTTAAGGTAAATATGTCGGCATGAAATTACATGGTCCCAAAAATACCGATAATCCATTTTTGCTCAACTTTTAATATGAAATTCCATAAAATTATCCGTGATATTTTTAAGAAAATTTTGTATGTTTGGAATACTTTTATTGCCATAGTGACAAATTGCTTTACTGTGTTAATTGTTCTTAATGTAACAATAGTGATATTATAAATTTCAATTTGTGGAAGGATATAATATTAGTCTGACGTCATTGCTACTTAAAGCGCATTGAATAACCTCTTTGTTGAAATTACATACGTATATTTCAACAATATTTTTGAAATAATTCCTCATAATTTTGCATAATCAAGTTGACGAAACTAAAAACCTAGTGTATTTTTAATTTCATTTCAATTTTAATGTATAATCGTTTCAATTTTATGTAATTTTACGTTTAATTTATTTATCTGTTCCGCTTTATCTGTTATAATCTACTAGCCTTCAGAGAATTGTGATAATATTTTTTTTTATTTAGTCGTTTAGAATATTGTTATAAGAGACTAATGATTTGTATTTTATTTCAAATTAGTTTAAATTTTTATTTTCTTTGTATTAATTTGTACTTTTTGTTAATTTTTTTTTATTTGTTAATTTTTATTAATTTGTACTTTATTATATTTTACAACGATAAATTTTTTTTCATCTTTTACCTTTGTAACTAATAGAATTAAAATTAACAAAATAATTGTTTAAATTGGGAAAACAAAACTTATTGAAGTTATATAATGTCTTTTACTATTAAAAATTAAAAATCTTGCTTCTGTACTTTCATTAATATGAAAACATTGTGTTAGCACCCAAGATATTAAGGAACGAAGGATGTTTTCAAAGGAAATAATATCAGAGTTTATAAATAAACACGAATCACATCAGAGTTTGTGTGTAAGTTCGTACGTATATGTATTTATACAATCTGAATGGAACATCCGATTGACGACGGAGTTTTTTTTTTTAGCAGTGCTCAGCAGATCAAAGAAAACGATAAATTTTTGGGCTTGGAACTCCGTTCGATTTTTGAGTTACGCCATCGAAATTATTAAATTTATACTCCCAAAAATAAAGAAAAGATAAATTAATTAGAAAAAGACAAAAATACCTGTCGCTTTAAGTACAGCAGACAAAAATAGATGCCTTTACTGTATTTACGTTACTTGTTAGATTCTAAATGAAATTCTTTATCGTTACAACTGGGATAAATCCACTACTCCTCATGTGGAATCGTCAAACTATATTTGTGACATAATGCGAGGTTGGTTTACTTAGTATTAAATTGTGAGTGTGTTATATTAGTATGATTCACAAATTGCCTCATTTTGATAAAAGTTTTGTTTGCAAAATGTTTCCTAGAGAATTTTAATTAATACGTATTATTAATAAGACATATTTTTGTACATTACACAAAATTTTATTTTGTAAATCGAAAATTACTAAGAATTACAAAGAAATCGCCCAGTAAAGTTTATCGGTCTTAAAAATAATCGGAAGATATTTACAATGAGAATACATATACCGCCCTCATAATGAAATTAATTTAACCGAATATGTATATCTTTTTGGTAAACCATTTTGACACGAGAAGTAACAATTAGTATAATACAATAAGAAATAATATACTTACATATTTACTATTATTTTATAATTTTCAACTTATGGAGGATACTTTCTTGGATCTTTGATTCCATTAAGTCCATGTCCTATTCTTAGAGTTGTCACTTTAATTCTGAGAATGTGATGTATACTGAGTATGTTATAAATGACGGTCCAACCTTTAAATGTTATTAGACCTGATTCTGTTCTATAACACTTAAAATTTTACCTCTGTCAAAATCTTGCGGTTTTTAGGTGTCCGTATTTTTTTTATTTTTAAAAAAAATTCCAAATCTTTAAAAGTAACTTGGTATCACTTGTACAAATGAAAACCTTTTAAATATATTTCTATATGTTTTATGTGGGCAAAGAACATACATCAAATAAGAAATTAATGCGAAATAAATTTTTCATCACAATTTTTTCATTGGACAAAAATGACCTACGTTCTTAAAAAAAAATTGTGCCAAGCTAATTTTGTCAATTATTTTAAAAACTAGATTATTTAGTATACACTTTAAACCTATGTTATTGCGATAAAGGGCCTTCCCTTTAGGAAAGGCAACGAACCATATTAGTTTCTCCACTAGTCCCTGTCATTCACTGCTTTATAAAATAACTATTTTACTCTTTTATTCACTGCTGATAGGTGACCAGCAGCATTTCTTTATTTTTTACTGTCGCCCACACCTTCTATACACGTAGCCTCAAAATATAAATGCAAGTACTACTTTCAAATCAGTTTTAAGTAACCGATTTCTTAGAAATTAGCAGAGGATTAGTTCTTAACACATACATGCATTTTTGTACAACATACATGCATTTTTATAAAGAAATTAGTATAAAAACATTTACTACACTGATATTATAAAAATATTCCTATATATAAAAATATTATATATATAAATTATTTGTTATACCAAATTAAAATGTCGATAGAAGTTTGATGCGTAGATGGGTAGGTCATAAAGAGTTAAAAATTACCTTTTCTTTATTTCTATGCGTTTAATGTAATTCAAGTGCGTTACTAAAAGTTATTTATTCTTATTAAACCAAAAAAGGGCTAATTGTGTGTATTTATTCAGATTTTTATTCTAAATGTAAATGGGACAATATATTTAAAAATGGGTTATATACGTATTAATTATATGAAAGTTAATACATAAATATGTAAAAATTTAGTGCTAACCCGATATTCATACATTTTAACTTCAAATCTAAAACGGTCTTTTTGAATGACGTATGCCAAATGCATGCACTTTTAACATATATGTTCATAATATTTGCGTATACTATAGATTTAACCCTGCCCTTTTTATTTTTTGACTAAATTTGAAATTACCTCTAGTTCGGAGATCAATTTCACCAACATTTACAAATTTTATGCATATTTCGATCATAATTTAAAAATTTGGGGGGTAACGGCAGACAAATAAATATTAGAATAAACGAGCGAAACAATAAACATCCGTTTGGGTTCAAAACCTTTAAATAAGAGGTAATTAATTAAATTAAAACAGCTTTTATAGCAAACAAAATTAAGGCAAAGAAGATATTTAATCCATTATTAGTCAAACAACCTCCATTGTTTAAAACGATACTTCCTTACAAGCTGAAGACTTAAATAAAGTTGCGTTTTGTATTCATTCCAATAATACAAAAACATTTGATTTAAACAACAAACTTATCATAAGTCAATAATTTTCTTGAAATTATTGACTTATGATAAGTTTGTTTTACACTTTTGTTTGAAAAATTAGTCTCATAATAAATTTATTCTTATATTTTACGAAAAGTATTTTAATTTAAAATGTCACTTTTTATATTATTGTCCAATAGTTATTAGCCACCGATTTTCTAAACGAGGTACATCTCACTTTATTGCGCCAGTCAATGAGAATATTATAACAAAAAAGCATAATTCGAATAGCTGCTGTATAACAGAAAAGTCAATTGGTCCTTAATGTCATGCATTTTGATTTAAAAATATAAAATCGACATAGTGTGATCATGCATTATAGGTTTTACATGAAATGTAGTGAAATGCAAAATGTGAGGTTGCAACATTATTATATACTCAGCATATTTACGACTCAAACACGGATGAAAGTAAAAGTAAAAATATTAACTTTCATTGAAAATGAGTAAATTCATTCGTTTTGAATAAAATTAATTAAATCCATAAAATCAAACATTACCGTATAACTGCAACGTCAAAAATATAGGGGAAGAGTACAAAGTTCCTTATGTGCTCACCCCTATATTGCTGCATTTTGCTTATAATTTGCTATGCTACTTGAGTAAGTAACGTGTTTTTTCTACAAGACGTATTCGAAAAATGAACTTACAGACAGATGATTACCAAAGTACGAGAAAAACGATTTCTTGAAACCCAATATTGTGGAACAAAGTTACAAAAGGCGCGTCACTCAAAAAAAAAATGTTGGCTTTGTAATATTGGAGCTTAATAATACAGATACCACAGATGTTTGAGAATCATTTGACCTCCAAAACTGATCTCAAACCTTGATTAATTTAAATGCGCCTTAAAACTAAAAAGATTCAACAATAAACAACCAAATTTAAATTAATAATTTCATATTTTGCGAATACCTAATAAAAACACTTGTGCATATTGCTTCTATGACACAAAGAAAATTCACTTCAGTGCTCATGCCCCATATCTAATGTTCCCATATTCAGTATCGATAATTAACACTTCGAGATAATAAAAACATGACAAAAGACATACCTCATTTCAGGATACAAATTGTAAACACTAAAATTAGTTACACAAGGTTGTAATAAAGTTCGTTCCCTAATTGAAACTTTAATTGTTAGTTATGCTTCGTAGTATTTTATTATTATATAGTCTTAACAACAACTAATATTGTAAGTTATTGCACAATATATTGTTAAGTTACGAAAAACTTTTAAATTGTAAAGAATTAGTTAGTTGCCGATATGACCATTTATTTGGTAATAATGCTTCTTTAGTCTCTAATATGTGTCACAATTTCCTGAGTAGATTATAAAATAACTTTCTTTTCAGAATTAGGAAAAAAACTTTTTTTCTGAGGTGATTTTTTAAATAATATTTCAATATTCCATTGTAATAACATATAAATACTATCTTCAGGACCATAAAAAGTATCGCAATTTCAAATATTAATTACACCCAATGTCAAGGATAAATATATTAATCTGTTTTGTTGTCTGACGAATAAAGTTGCGCTTGGTTTTAGATTATATATTACTGTCAAAAATAATATTTTTTAAACTTTTTAAGATTCTTTCTTGTTATCAATTGTATTGACTACTAACTGCCTACTTTTGTGCTTACCATATACCCATATGCATAGAATTAAATAATTATTAAATTTTAATTAGTTGTAATGCAGGCAGCGCTGTTAATATTTATGCATTAATTTGAAAAGTTCTACAAGGAAGATTAAATTTTGTCTTACCGAATTCAATATATTTGAATTAAAGTTAGCAAATATTTTAAAAGCGCTTAAGAAACTTATATTTTTAATGCACGAATCTAATATATTCAATTCAGGCACACTTTGCATTCGTAAATAGAAAAATTATGTTGAAAAATGAAAAAAAAAATTATTTTCCTAAAGATAAAGGTATGCTTTGCACAGACAGTATATTCGCTAGTACATACTATTTCAAATTACTAACTAAATTAACCGTGATTTCATCTCGGAGGTATAATAGTACATTGTCAGGATAAATGTAAAACATACATTTTTAAACGCATTTTAACCTACAGTGAAGCAAATAATCTATGCTTTTTATCTACACATCTACAGCATAATTGTGTAAGTCTAATTTAAGGAATAAAATTTAAAATATATGTAACTTTAGTTTTAAAGAAAACGATCGATTCAAGACGTTTATGAAGACGTTGGTTTGGATAATTGACCATGAATATCATTTATCTGGGACTGCCGGATAAGATTTTATTCAATTACGCAATAAGCACAAATTTTTCCCATTGTTCAAAGGTAGCGGGGAAAATTTATTTATCCGTTTAGAGAAAGAAAGCTTTTAATGCCAATAACACTAGCCTGAAAATAAATGGATGATCTAACAGGATTTTCTAACCTTTAAACTTATTTACTAGTTAGAACGCGATCGAATTTCAGAAATTTGTTTGCGTTACAAATATTTATTTAATCGCCAATATTTACATATTAATAAAGTAAATATATAAAGTTTTTGCCTTTTCATGGCTGGTTCCTTTAAGAAGTATTCAGTCATTATATTTTCTTACGTTAACTGCCTCGATAGATTTGAAATTAGTTGATATTATTAACTAGAAGCTTTTTCATTCCGTTTTTATATTTTATGTAAAAATATCACGTGTCACTCATTTGGAAATTTTTTAAAATTCAATCTGCTTTAGTGGCTCCTCACACCAGCAGCATATAATAGCTTCTAGTAATCCTATGTACATTTTAAAGTTTTATGTTTTCATACTAAATTTTTGGAAATGTATATCTAATTTGAACATCTTACAATATTTAAGAATTATTATAAGATTCTCTAAAAAATATTGATGAAGATAATTAAATTTTGTTGACTAAGAAGAACATTATCTTTTTGTATTTAGTGTGTAACTGTATGTATGGCGACTTTGATATTTGTTTTATTTCCAGCCTTCTGTTCCAACTATTACTCTTTTTCACAAATAATTATAATATGAAAAATGGACACTGAGATGAAATGTGACTTAAAAATAAATATGAATTCCAATAAATTTGCAGATATTTTATTTTCAAGTCATGAAAAAATGTTCTAATCGTTTCCTATCGTAATTATAAATTATTTTTTTTGAAATAAATTACATTTTGTGACTTTTCATTAAAGTATTTGAAAGATTTATATTTTTCAATAGAGACTACAATAAAAAAATATATGGAATTACCTTTAGTTCAAATGTTTAAACTTACAGATTGTGGAGTAGCAAATATACCCACATAAGCGGTTACATGAAATTCGTGAAAAATACCTATTCGTTCAACACCATATAGAACTGTCTTAATTTCATACAATAATGATATTGGGGAAGGTTAGAAATATTTCATAATAACGTGAATTAATTACTATTTTAAAACGGTCGATAATTGTAAATTTTGCTCATATGAATATATACATTAATACTATTTTTGTCGCAATGAATACATATTTATAAGTTCTAAGTCAATTATAAAAAATATATGCTTTCTGACAAATAAAATGGTACGATTGTAATGGCTACAAAAGAAAGTAGCATTAACAATAAATTTTAAATACAGTCGACTTTTGTTTATTAAAACTTTTAAATAAAACTTGGATCTTTTTCAATTATGTCATAATTAATTTTATAATCGTCATATTTTCAGCAATATCCGATCTACTTATTCTATTTGCCTGTCGTGGATCCCTGGATCAATGAATCGGATCATAATCCATTCCATTTACCAAAGTTGGTTATAAAAATTACATTAATTTTAAATATTTTGTGATGTTAATCTGATAAATGGCATAATGAAATTAATATTGAATAAAATGTCTTTACAAATAAAAAGCAACTCCATCACATTTTGTTAATAAAGGACGTGATAGTACGGCATTTTTTCGATGAATATAGCTCATGTGATAGACAGTGAGAAATTTTATTGCTGAGAATACCAGTACGTTGTAAAAATTATGTCAAATTACAATATATGAATAAGATTGTACAAGTTGGACAAATTAAATGCATTGATTTTTAACAAACTAGTTTGTTAATAAACTTATCTTAAAAAACCTATTGAACTGTAATAGAATTAAGAGGATTAAGAGGGTTCCTTACATACTTCGCTATAAATAAACATTTAAGGGTGCATATATTTCTGTTACTCGTATTTCCCAGTATGTTTTCCACGCGTTATAAACGCGTGCTTATAAACAAAACCTCGTGCTTATAAACAAAACCTATGAATTTCACCAAATTCCGTCATCAAACGGTTACTGAGAAAAACGTTGAATTATTTTATTAAAGGTTCTCATATTAGAGCTCCATAGACATATGGCAAACACGCAACCTTTATAATTCCATCCTATCCGTCTGTATGTCTGTCCGTCTCTCTCTTTCCATATGTTACAGTTATTTTCCATATGTTACAGTACTCGCAGAATATTGGTACTATATAGATAAAATTTGCATCATAGGTGTCTTTTATGAACAGCTATACAATGAAATAGAAATTTTGAAAAAAATTAAGGTAGTAGAACTTAAAATGAACTTAAGAAGAAAATTTGTTTGAATAATACGTTTGTTGCGTAGTTTTAGAGAAATAGAATATTTTCTGAACCAAAAACTTTGCGTTTTACAGTGTCTTCGAAAAATACTAACTTATAATATTGTTTAATATTGTTTGGTGCTACTGAACCGTTCGTACGCGAGTTCAACTCACACTAAACCGGTTTTTTTTTCTTTTAAGATACAAAACCTTAAAAATAAGCCAGTTTTACCAGTTATATTGGCTAACCCTGCAAATTGTTAATGAGTAGAAAATACCCTTGTGCCACTTTAACGTTTATTCGGGCGAGTTGAACTCTTACAAGGCTCTCCTCTTCCGTTTAGTAACAATTTTCTTTTTCAATATGTATCTACCTGAACATGCGTTTATTTTCTGTGCATTTTTTGTTACATAATTCTTTATATGTAAATTATGTTTGTTTAATCATTAAAAAGTAATAAATTATGTATGCTGAGTCAGTTCAATTTTTTTTTATTTTCTTTTCGTGCAATTCTGTAAAAGTGTAGTTGTTTTCTACAATAATATTATAATCTGTATAAAATACTGATATAGCTTATTTAGCTCGTTTTGAGATTTTACTTTCAATAAATTACCAGAAGAGCAATTTTTGTGAGTCTAGTTCAGTTTGCAAGACTCTTAAAGCTTCGTACGGTAACATTCCTACTCATCGCATAACCACATTATAAATTTAAATGATATTTAGCACTTGCAAAATACATCTAAATACACTGGAAATATATAAATTCAATACCTACATATTTAACGCGTCCCGACTTGGCAACGCTCGTATGTAAACAAAAATAAAGGCGAATACAACAAACAACACAACGAGGGAGGAATAAACGTACGAACACACGAGTGACAATGACGGCACGTGGTTTGTGCTGTGTTTTTTTTTAAATCATCCATTCTAAAAATCAAAAGGACACAAAGATTATAAATACCTTCTATCTGACTTATTATGACTTCATCACGGCAAATCCATATAGTTCTTATCGACCGCTGATTTCATTTATTTAAGTGAAATACCTAGAAATTTTCTTAATTGTAGCAGTTATTTTAATTTTAGCGACTATCACAACATGATTATGCAAATCAGCAAGTTCCAACTTTCTGATATAGAAGATTATGATAATTACAAAATTCATATTTTAAAGCTGATATCGTAAACCGATATTTGCCTGGGATATGCACTACGACTCTTGCTTAAAGTACTTGTTTAGCATAGAGTTTAGGTTTTTTAAAGTGGTTTAATGTTACTATTTTTTGACCAATTTGTTTACTGATTTATCCTTGCCGATGACACTGTAAGTTTATTTTAGAAACACCAGGAATATCCGCAATATTTTAGCACAATCAGCAGCTAGCGTCTCCTTTTAAAAGTTTTCTTTGAAACATATGTTGCTAATGTCAAAAATGTGGCACCAGAGTAGATTTATAAACTTTATATTACATTTTCTTCTGATACAAGAAAATTATACCATATCCTCAATATTTAGCCAAAATGTTGCAGTCTGAATAATGAAATGTTTATAAAGAAGAGTGAATTAGAGTTTTGCGTTTAAATTTACTGAATGTAATATCTACCACAAGATTGAATTTGGCTTTAATAAACTCTTGTATCTGTCTTGTTTTGTAATATGTTAAAATCTGTTTACCATTATTTTTATGGTTTTCAGTCATATATCATCTTAATAATCAAAGTTATGAAACTGTAATTATTAATGCAATTAGACAATGAATATCTGAAAACTATCCGCAGCAGCCAAACCTCATTCGTAGGAATTCCTAGGAATTCGTCCAGGAACTTAACCATTTATAACTATTCATTAAAGGCTGCCTCCTTCAAATTTAATTTCCTATTTAATATATCTTCCTTAAAGGTTACTAAAGAAGTTTAACATTGATGCTACTTTCCTAGAGCAACTATCTTAATACTAAATTTGTGGTAATATAGTGATATCACTATGCTTCAAAGGTTTAAGTAATTTTGTACATATATTTACTACCGAGTAAATATGTAATTCAAATATTCAATTTAAGGTGGTTTTATTACGAATTATTTTACATCTATTGTATGGTTACTGTCACTTGAAATCCACATTATTTCGTTCTCTGCAAGTTCATTTTTTCTTAAAACAAGTGATTTTTACTAAAATAGATCATTCAAAAATAAAAAAAATTAAACAAATGTTAGAAATATCTATTGCAGTATATCCCAACACCACTCGTACATATGAGATTTAACAATGTATATTGTACTATGTAAACATATTTCGGCCTTATGAAGCGGCACGCTTGCATTTATTTTTCATCACTTGAACGAAGCACAATAAATCTTGCTGATTTCCTTGAAACTAAAAAGACCTCATGATTTTGGGAAATGAGAAGTGAAAGTGATGGCTCGAAACACGATTACTTTATTCTGCTGCGAACTACAAATTTATGACATGAAATTAGAAAGTACAATGATTGTACAAAGTTTTATGTAAGTTACATATTTTATTTTTCTTCACACATTAGGGTTAAGTAAAGTAAAATAAACAAGAAAATACTTTTACTATGATATATTTTTGGCTTGGTTGTGGTTGGCAAACACACATATATTTGAAAAAAAAATAAAACTTAGGGTGTTTTTATTTGAGGGTGTCTGTATTTAAATGTCATCTATCACCAAAGAAATAGACAGTATGAAAAAAGATAATGATTTCATCACGTTGCATTATTATATTAACTAGTAGTAAATAGATAAATCTTCATAAAGGACTTATAAGAATCTTGCTATAAATAAATGGAGAAATTTCTAAAGGGATCGTTTTGGAGTCAGTTTCGCCATGAATAATATACAAATATTTCAGGATCTACTGAAGAAATTTTCTTTTGGTCCTTGAATGTCATCAATTTCATTTAAAATATGTTTGCAATTTATATTTGCCCTCAGAAGTTAATGGTTAAAATTCATCTCGAGTCACATTATTATTCCTAATCTGACCAGGAAGCATCCATTCTCTAATCCCAACATATCTAAAGCATTTGTTTTTTATTTTAGCATTTGTTGATTAAAATAACTCCGATTATTCATCCACATTCTAGTTATGAAATTTAATTTATTTTTATTTTATTATTATAATTTACTTTATAATGTTATGACAATCTACCACGACGCTTTTTGATTGTAAAAGATCTGTAAACCTTGTTTTACGTACGCATAACTTTGCCAAACTTTAAAAGGAATTATAAAAATAAGACTATGTATGTTTAACTGGAAAAAGTATTAAGACGCGGGATAAATACATATTTCAAGCCTAAAAAGAAATGTGAACTCATTGGCTTCACTTTTACTAACATAAAGATATACTTCTTAACACCTATAAGCAAAAGAGGTGATGTATGCAGTTATGCTATATTAAGCTATCTGTTTCCTCAAAATTTAAATTTACATGTAACAGCTTTAGTTACATATCATATGAATATTTATTACTCGAAACCTTTTAAATGTTAATACAAAATGTTCTAATTTTCTATGATATAATACAACTTATTTAACGTTTAGAATAAAGCGTATTGGAGATATCAACTGAACCAACGTAGAATATTTTTTATGAATTAATACTTTTTGTATATAGTGTTGTTTTTCCTCATTATATTTAAAAATTAATATCATTACCTTATTTGCCCTTAATTATGTAATAATATTTCACTACAAATTATTGAATTTTAGAAGAAATTCCAAAAAGACCTCCTTTTCGGCTCATAATTGTATTGATTTTCCGTGAGCCCTGATTCCGTAGCTATATTGACTCGGCCGAACTCTCATAACTTATTCTGATTATGACAAAGATTGTAAGACAACAGGGATTTCAGATAATACAAAATTATTATTCATATAGCAGTACATATTTTCATAAATCTTAACGCAAAGGTAAATAATTATTAAAGGTTACCCACATAAGTACACATGGATAAGCAAAGTCCTACTCCGTCTCGTTGAAGGTAAAGTAAAAGTAGGCAAATATCATCACCCAAATAAGTAAATATCCCCACCAAAAGTGTCCAAGGATAAACCCTTGTACACTTCAGTATATGTATATTTATTTTTTCTTTTTTTTTATTTTAATAATGCGATCATAAATTAAAATTTGGTGAAATCCTATTGTCAGCTTTCCATCCTATAATATCAACGATGTCCACATACATACATCCATCGAGGAAACATTTGTGTTAAAATTTGGGCTGAAGGTTTAATGGATTACTTACATACGAGCTGTACCTATACTACGTAACCCTTCATTCGCGTCTGACTCATGACGTTTGCGTGGTGATCGTCTTCTTTTATCTAAACTAACTGTAACGAACATGAAATACTTATTTTAAATTAATGACAATCCTTTGTATTTTTCTTGCATATATATTTTTAAATAATATTCGCCCCATAACTTGCAAATCAAGTTATAAAAGAAATAGTAAGTATCTAAAATTGTAATAATATATCCTTAAATGCTTCAAACTATAAAAAGCTTATTTAAAAAGCAAAAAAAAAATTGTTAGAAATTCAGGTTGAACAAAAAAATTTTAAAAAAATGTTCGTTCTTTTGACTGTAGTCATCACGCAGAAGGAAGAAAGAAAAAAATAATTCATTATTGGAAACAATACTTAAAGGAAAAGTTAACAATATCAATGAACGCAAAATCGTAAATGGGAATACGTTCGAGTGAGGGATAAAGGAAAGTATCATTTCGTGTCCAAACATAATATTCAAGCAATTAATTGAAACTAGGTGATTTAGTATTATTTCTTTAAGTTCTTTACCACGTCCTAGGTTTCATTGTATTACAACATCTTCAGGTGAAGACCATCTGAAGATGTTGTAATACAACGAAATCTAAGTCGTGGTAAAGAACTTAAAGAAAGTAGAAATAATACTATATCATCTAGTTTCATTTAATTGTGAATAATAAATTTCTAATAAATTAACGCCAAATATATTCAGTAATATTCGAAGTCGAAAACGTTATTAATTTTAATATCGATCAACATAATTTGTGATTGACTTAAAGAAATAAATACATTTGTAAGATGTATAATTAAAATGAATCTAAGTACATTGCATTTTCTCCAAAGTGACAATATAAGTAATTTCATATAGAAACGGAGTACATCGGTTAGTAAATTTCTAAACACGGTAAAATATTATTCTTTAGCAGTTCATTAGAATAACTTGACTTCAGTAGACACACTGATTTAAGCTAATTTCCAGCTTAACATGAACATTAATTCAAAGCGTAACACTATATCGTTCCAGTTACAAATAAAAACTTGAAGAGCTATCACTCATGATGTTATACCGAGCGGAAATGGGTCATACCATGGATGAAAAAAAAAACTAAGCCGAAAGCTTGACTTTGCGTTTGGTAACGTTAGGTTTTTCCAAGTTTTCTTCTCTGTTCGCTTATAATACGTTTCACAAGTGCCGAGCGGACTCGATTACGATTGCGATCTTATATCCGCAAAAATGAGTCATGTAATGGATGAGATAAGACAATCCACTCAAAAGCTTAAATTCATGTTGGTTAATGTTAGAGCTTTCAATGTTTTTTTTCTCTTTTCGATTATAATACGATTTATTAGTTTTTTATTACGGCTATTTAGTCTAGGTCAATGTTAAACTAAACAAAGGTAAATCTTTCGTATTAAGGGCATAGAAAAGAGGCGACAATATAAATTACGTTACTGTAGCAAATTTCCTTTTTCCCACACAAACGTACCAGTTTCATTTGTATGCAAGGTTTCGCAATCGGCACACAGTTTCCTCAAAAACTATTTTGTATTTTAAAGACTATTAGGTTGATCTTGAGTTTGGCTTGAGCCTCATTTCCGCAGTGAAATTCTAAAAATTTCGTACATCAGACCCGTATATATGGAACGATTTTCTAAGAAGGGATTGTTTAAAACATTTCTAAGAAATTTATATGTAAGACATTATGGTTATTCGCCATTTACATTCCCAACCAATTTTGTATGTATGATGAATTTTAATTTTGTTTCATCAGAAATAAATTTATTTATATTACATTTACGTTCTAGTTCTCAAGTCTTGCGATTTGTATCATTGCAATCTTTCGTTCTTCGTATCTTTTAACTCCTTGTATTCACCCAGCCATTATATTTTTACAGCATCTTCTACAACGTGAAGTTTGTAATTTCCCTTAATATGCATCAGATAAAACAAGAATTCACAATTGCAACATAATATCTTTGGTTTACGGTAAATGCAACTATATTCATTAAAATGTATTAGGGTTATCCACATTGTTTCAACATTAACTATAATTGAAACTTTTTTAATAAAATTAGATTTTCCCCAAAAGAAACTATTTCCAATATTTTACGCCGACTACCGCCGACATAATATTACGCCGACTACCGCTTCTATTTATTTTTGTACTTTCTATTTATTTATGCTACATGGGCTTGAATTCGATTATTTTCAAGGTGATGCTGGAATGCATAAACTGACAGAATCGTCACTCGGCACTATTTACATAAAAAACTTCTCTCCACAGCTACACTTAATATACATTTTTGTTTCTTTATTTTATTTTATGTAGATATAAATTGGAGAAATAATCACTATCGAATTGTAAATTATTGAGTTATAAATACAACGCTTCAAACCTTTGAGGATTTTAATTATTTTAACAATGAAATGAATGTAACAATGTAACGAACAAATGAACAATGAAATAATGTAAGGAACAAATTAGTTAAACTTACAAAATACCCGATATACAAAATATTTAAATTAACAAAAAAATTATTACGCGGCTAACTTACACTGCCATAGAGCTGACAAGAGTGTTTCGTATATAAAAGACGTGTTGCTGTGAACATTGTAGTAAAAAATATTTTGGTAATATTAGTTCGAATAAATTAAAAAGTCTGTCGAAAAATATCAGCTTCCACGCCCATACTCGCGCCATAATTAGAAGACAACGCAAGCAGATCTGGGAACAAATGCAGTTTACTATACTTTTCCAAGTTTCTATCATAAACTTACTCTTAGGATTTATTTTTAAATATTATAAACTGTTTTTGTATTTATTTCTACTAATCTGAACGATAGATCAGTCTGAAAACAAAAAAAACAAAGATTTTTACAGCATAACAATAACAATTTCTAAACATACATATAGAATGAAATATGCACATACACATGACATTCTATTACGTTGTCTTGCGGTTGTGTATATTATTGTAAATTCATAAGAAATATCGCAAAATATTAATACGGCTACAAGCATTTATATAAGGAAAAAGTATATAAACATTGTTGCTCCTAGATCTCATATTTATTGAGAGCTTTGAGCTACAATACTTATAAAATATTCTATATTGTCAAACTTTATTTTGTTTTATTACTGGCACAGATAAAGGAAAGTACGATGTCTAAACTCACATTATGTTTTGCTTAAATGCAAACTTTCCATATACAAAACTTTAAGTTAATTATATCTTTAGTTTTTGCAGGATTAAGCATCAAACGCAAACAAGTACATAAATTTGCACGGTTTAATTAAGAACTGTAATCTGGTTTAACAATGATAACAGGTCATTTATTGCAAATCGTCAGAAACACGAAAATAAAAATTTGTTCAAGGGTACGAGGAAAATGCAATCAGTAAAATAATTGAATATTTATAAAATACGAACTATCATAAAGAGATCAATTTCTCTGAACTATCAAAATGTATATTAAGAGCATATATTGTTTTATATATGACTTGCAATTATACATGTATTTTTACACTTTACAAAACAACAAATCAATGACACTGAAACTGTTTATTCTATTTTCATTTATATTCCTTTTATATACACCTAAGCTGTCATGCCAAATTGTTTTCTTACTTCATTAAAACAAATTTTATAATTCTAAGCATATATACACACACACACATATATATATATATATATATATATATATATAGATTTCAACAATTGTCAGAAAGAAAACAAAAATTTGTAACTTTTCTTTAAAATTTGGGATGAAAATGTTACGGTACATAAATAAAATGAATTTCAATAACTATTTAACTTTATTATCAAGTACTGGAGAGGTATTTATTATGTTAGTGGTAACAATATATATAAAGTTAATCAAAATATCTATTCACACTTAAATGAAACTACGTGATGTAGTATTATTTCTACTTTCTTTAATTTCTTTACCACGACCTAGGTTTCGTTGTATTACAACATCTTCAGGTGGGATATTAGCAAAGATTCTTTCGAATATGTGGTAAGTAAATTTCGAATATGTGGTAGTAGATAAAGGTGGGATATTAGAAAGAATCTTTGCTAATATCCCACCTGAAGATGTTGTAATACAACGAAACCTAGGTCGTGGTAAAGAAATTAAAGAAAGTAGAAATAATACTACATCACGTAGTTTCATTTAAATGTGAATAATAAATTTCTACAAAATTAACGCCAAATATATTAAATATTCAAAATATCTACAGTATTTCAAATTTAATTTCTAAAATTTTTTTTTTCGGTTTTAAAGTAAGAGCAGTTTTACTTTTTGGCTGACAAGAAATATTTAAAAAATTCATTATAAAGATTATCAATGTGCATTATATTTATATTACATACAGAGTTATTGTAATGGATACACCGATATTAAGTTACAATGTTATAAGTCACTCATTGACGGGATGCCAAAATTTCATGAGAGAATTGAATAAAATGCAGAAGTTATAATTGTACCATGGTTCCCATTATTAATGTTTAATATTACAATGTAAAATATACTTCAGTGATATGGTAAAGTTGAGAGCAAAACATTGCGTTCCATTTTATATTCCTCTTACATTCTAACTCTTTAATTAAGATACAAATTAAATGTAACAAGAGTTCATTGCAAACACATAAATAATAACATTATCGAAATACAATAACCAAATAGTATTATCTGGATATTCGTCGTTATATTATTGAAATAATTCCTTGAAATATTAAATATCTTCTTATTATTTTGTGAAGAGACAGTCTTTAAATAAACAGACCAAAGTAAAACAACTTAAACAAAACTGTAAAAACTACGACCGAATAATATACTCATTATCTAAAACCGCAAACAATGTTATCTTTTATTGGCGTAGAGTTGCCAGGAACGAAATCCGCTGTGAAAACCCAACGAGTTAACAAAATTTGTTTTAATTCTTTAATAAGAAATTAAAGAATTAAAACAAACTTCGTTCCAAAAATAAAGCTGAAAATGCAAACGTAACAAAATGAACTTGACTGCCTTTAAAGCTTTATATTTTAAACCGCTTCCAACATTTTTAGCAAACGTTCACACTGGAAATTAATTTGGCTTTCGTTTGAACGAATTTTCCGCCTGGTAAATATTATTTCTGTATATAATTTATACTACCGGTGTATTCTTTTTATATTATATAAATAACTAGCAAAGAATATCAGTGTTGATACAATGACAAGCATTTTATTAGGTAAAATTAATTTTTCAAATAGATTCTTCGGTAGTTTGTTTTGTAGTCTATATCGTAATACAAAAATAGGTGTTATGCATATGTACGTTATTAATTTTATTTATATCTATAAGTTGTTGATTCTCGTTATTAAAAAGTAGTTGTTCCGGCTTCGCCCATGACTGCATTTTGTTTTAATCGTTTTATGGTTAGAGTATCCTCATATGTTTAGTTGTCATTCCCTGACGTAGTAGAGTACAGAACTCCATAGCCTAATATTTTAATACAAAAATAATTAGCCCCCCAGATTTTGTAACTTCTTCATAGATTTTATTGTGCTTTATAATTCTTTTGCTGTGGACGTGATATTTAGTGTCTAACTCAGACTCTTTTATAGTTGGTTTTCGTAGTCGGTCGTAATACATAACTTCTCATAATCAATACACTTGCTATTGCAATAATTTTGTGCATTATTTTAATGTAACTAAAGGGTTCGACTTAAACATACACCGGTCACACTTAGATCAAACTTAGACATGGGTAATTGAATTATTTGTCTTAGACCTCCAAAATATACACTATGCAATATATTTTCATAGTGAAAAATTATGTATAAGATATAAATAATTAAAAAATTGTATATTATATAAATATTTATAAATAGTTTAACAGGAACACTATGTACTCCTAAACATTTTAAGTTTTATATGAACTTAAGTGTGTATGGAATCCCACAGCTTGAGTTCTATTTCTATTCTCATAAAAAATATAAATGTGTTACAGTATTTTTCATTTTTTATAAAAGACTTGCGTCTATGACGATTCGATAACTTCATTCGAACGGAGGTATAGAGGATTCATACTTCCGCATCCATTTTATTATTCTCTGTCCATATTTTTTGCAGTCTTAAGTAACCATCAGCATTGAAAAAAATTATAAAGTTTTATGACAATTTTTAATACAAAATCTATTGTGTAATCAAGAATATCTAACATGTTTTCGTGCAAATATTAATGTTTAAATCAAATCAAAAAGTAAGTTGACGAAACGATCTATAAACTTTAATGACATTATAAGATGTCGGTATATGCTGATTTCAGAAATTAATTAAAGATTGATTTTGCATTTGTGAAGATAAAACTTTTAATTACACCAATTTACGATAAATACCTTGTCAAAAACAAAACTTCTATATGAAATTGGATTAAATGTTTCATTTCTTACGTTCGTTTATTATACTTATATATATGACAATACTAAAAAAAAACTACTAGTATAAATTATATCATCCATCATAGGAGGTGCTTCCCTAAATATTACGCATATAGCTTATAGTATCAAGATGGATCCGAAATCACAGCATCGATTTGGAAAGCATTTCGGAATCAAGACTTTATTTTTATAATATCGACATTCACAATGAGTCGTAGTTAACCAATTTGAACAACAAACGATCTATATTTTTGTTTAAATATGACTCTATTTTAAGACTCTCTGACCATTACTTTACGCCAAGTTACTCCAGTGCAATACAAAGCGATATTAATATGTAATAAAAATTAGCAGATCAAAATATGTTTTTATAAACTAATAACAGCGTGAAAATTTAATTTTTATAACTTCTATATTCTGTTGAATTTTCTCATGAAAATTAGATATACTAATTGGTTTGAAACGATTTTGTACCTTATGTTATTGAGAATAATTATACTTTTTATAATTAATTTATCCATTTGCCTAAACACCATTTTTACACAATACTACCACTTAAATCAAATTACACCGCAACTTTCCACTCACTATACCGAAATTTTCCTCTTTATTGAACTTTTCCTCCTATACTACAACGGTTAGTTCATCCAAATGGGATTTTTATTTTTATAGCTCATAGGTTATTTAATATATAGAGTTTATTTAATTAATTCATTACTATTGAATTTTAAACCCTAATAATATTGTAATATTTATAACCTGTAATATTTCTAGAAATTTAAGAAAAAATTTTTATGAAATTATTTTTAAAGGCCAAACTACTTCTCAATGTAATATTTGGATTATCCTGGCAGTTATAATGTTCGCCACGTGGATAATTTTTATCAGTAGATATATTATACCCGTGGTGAATACTTTTGATATGTTTATCGCTTTAACAATCAGAGTTATATGATAAGAAAGTTCTGATGATCTTAAAGATCTTACCATATGGTAAAACAATAGGAACATTATTATTGACATAACTTAAATATGTAATCATTTTAAAAGTAACTGTGCCTTAAGCGTAAATAACTATATCTTCCTCCCTTTCTTTCTTCACTCCCCATTTAGCATTAAAGAAATAGTATAAATAAATTCTAATTTATTCCTGTGAAATAATTTAAATTCTAGAAGTATTAAAATTACAAATGATTATTCGGTTTGTCTTTTTATGCTTCCATATTTTTTTTAAAATAAAAGTTTTTAAGAATATATAATCTTTTATTTAATGATCTTTATTTTCTATTTTCCATGTAATTGCCAAATATTATATTAAATTGAAAATATTTGATTTTAAATATTTCACGTGTAGTTTAATACAATAATCTTTATATAAGTATATTTATTCATAATATAACAATTTATTCATAATAGATCTAGAACAGAAAGCATACAGAGTGTTGAATTTATTCTCGAATAATATTTTAAAATTATGACAGGTATATACATTGAACACAACAGCATTTTTTTATCTGGATAAATTCTGGAAAAAAGAACTGATGAAAAAACAAACATATTTTTAAAATTATGACAGGTATATACATTGAACAAAACAGCATTTTCTTATCTGGATAAATTCTGGAAAAAAGAACGAATGAAAAAATCTAATAAAAATAACAGATGCAATGCAACTCACGTTGTGGTAAAGACGTACGAATAAACCCGACCGTTAAATACGAATTATGAAATTTCCGCAGCCGACTTCTTATGAGATTGAAACGTAAGAGCCACATACGAGTCGATAGCATCTGAACCTTTATTGCGAAGTAGAATAATCCCAGGGGGGTATAAAACTCGCAGTCAAATGGAGATTTTTTAATTTAAAAAGTCAACAAAAATTTTGTTGATCTTATATTAACTTTTGACAAACGTATTAGGTATATGTAAATCTCGCATTACGAGGGTTGCTTGGTAATTACACATAGAATTTAAAGATTTTGTGAGAAAAAATATTTCTATCAAACTATTACAAGTATTAATATTGTTTTTCGCTCTATACATCCATTGCCTGGTACATCTTTTACTGGTACAAACAAAACGTGAATAATTCTAAAACTACGAGATTTACAATTGTTGCGATAGTTTTGCGGTAAATTGAGGTAAACTTCTAATAATACTATTTTTTCCTAATTTTCAATATGTTATATGGGGGTACATATTTGTTTGTATCCGTTAATATCTTTAGGAATATCCTGTGTGAAAAAAAGTTTTGAAAGTTTTATAATAATCAATATCTTAAATAATATTATTATCCCACACGACATATGAAAAAAAAATAGTTTTCTAAATTTGGCTACATAAAGCCAAATATAGTTTTGAATAATCATTGTGAATGTATCAGAATAATGAATTTACATAAACTGTTTATACTGAGCGTGTTAAACCAAGCTCAATATGTTAATGACAATATAATAAAATGAAGCAATATACAAAGGATGACTGTTTTTCATATATATCATTTTTGCCAAATAATACAGCATTATCTATTTAATTCTAGTTGAAATTAACGTAGTTTTTGCACGAAAATTTCTACTATACTTATAGATATAATAAAACTTCAGGAGTGGTCTCTCTCTACATTGGAGATGTTAACGAAGAAATTATTTAGGGCCACATAATAAAAGCAATATAAAACAAAAATATGGTGTTTAGGTGCTTAAATAAGAAATCTACGTAACTAAATTTTGATATTTTTTTAATGTTTTTTATTTAATTACTATTGTAGGTTTAGTATTCCGCTTCATAAATTTGAATGATACATACTTGTCCATACATAAAATAAAACTATGGAGTTAGCCTATCTGTATACTAAAGATTTTTACGAAATAACTATTCAGGGGAACATAAATATCGGAATTTTGCTGTGTTTTTTTTTGTGACAGCATCATGTAAAAACTAGTACATCAGTTAAGAATGTGTCTTTAATAAAATATAAGGATCAACTAGAAGTAATATTTCATTTATATTTTATGGAAATCGGTTCACCTAATCAGTATATACTATACTTCCTACGATTAATTCATTCTCATGATTTCGACTTTTTTTACTAGACTTGTTTTGTGATTCTGATATCTATTGATGTGCTAGACGTAATGGATGGCTTGTCATCTGGGTTCTTGTAAAGAAATTAGGAATATTTTGGGTACCATAACTCGACATCCCAATCGGGTTATTTATTTATCACATGAGTACACAATAATGCATTATTCATATCATATTACAGAGGCAGTAGCCACGAAGCTGCTAGAATCCATAGTAACCACGATTACTAACATGGAGGAGGAGCAGCACAACGACTTCTTATCCGTCGTATTTTTATCAGACTATGCATTTCGTATTTGAACTATACAATAGCGAGGATTGGCCCTTAGTAAGGTTCCGTAGCTATAAATATTGGTGAAAATAGAAACAAGTAGTGACTAAAACTGAAAATAATTCAACATTAACTATGCAAAAAATAGAAAAACGTATTAGTATACAATATTATGTTGTTCATCATATGTTACGATTATTGGCAACAAAATATGGAGTGGTGATTCTAAATGTACACATTTCGGAATATTTAACATATATGATATACATTAACTTTGCATAATAAAATACCCACTGCAGAAAACAAACCATTTTTCAACATTCTCATTCTCAGGGAATTTGTGGAGTAAAAGTTGAGACAATTTATTGGTCCCGCTGATCTATTCTTAAATTTAAACGTAACACGATATTTGTAATTCTGCGAAGCGAATTAATGGACATGATACAAATATCCCATTAGATGCTCGCTAGAGAATATAGTACCAGAAAGACGGCGCACCTAGAACGCTCCTTGCGTAGTGATATACTACGCAAGGAGCGTTCTATAACACTTAAACCACGTTTTCCACATCAACGAATTAATCACGGTAGTACGATCAGATAGCAGGCGCGCTCACAGTATTAAATTTCGATTTATTTTTTTATTTTTGTTCGTCTCCAAGGCTCATATTTTTTGGATAGCGTATAAACATTGTTTGTCTTTTGTAAATTCTATATAATGACTTGTGATTTTTGTGTAATAATCTGCCACTGTGTCTTGTATTCGAATCGGGCTCCCGACTCTTCCGTATTTGTCGATATTGTAGAACAAGAACCAGCTAATCTCACCGGAATAATAGATCTATTTTTACGTATTCTTGTGATAGAATTGTTAATCACTTGTTCACTTATCGACTGGTTGGCTAATTATAATTATTTTCGGCATATATTAATAACATATTCTAATATTCCCCTGTACTAAACATGAAGACATTTTTACGGCTCAGTCCCAATCATATTAAGTGATTTTACTTAGTTTATTACCAATGGTCTAATGTTTTTTTTTTGAAAGAGTGAAGCAATGGTTGTTTTTCTATATTTCGTATTCAATAGCTTTTACTTTACGCGGACATCAAAATATATAATATTTGTTTCAGTTTTTGATGGAACGTAAAGAAAAATTGCCACATTTAATCATTTTTTTTAAATTTGTGTTTTCAATATTACCGTAAGAATAAAAACGCAATAAGTCTACATAAATGTTTTTCGACGACTTTTTCTTCAATCGTTATTAAAATAGTTTTTAAATTATATTTCTAACTATAGGTTAATTCGTAAGGACCTTGTCGAAAGTAACAAGAATGCTTACAATGTTATTTCATTACATATTTCGTTTACTTTTAAAACTAAGAATTATGTAATTAAACATTTCAGCTACTCATTATTACTTAGCGTTAATTAAATAAAAACTAAAAAATATAAACTTTGGTATTTATTTCCTTGTAGGCACAAACAAAGCATTATTTATATGTTTACTGTTAATTTCACATTAAAATAATAAAAGTTAATTGTGTTGATGACATTTTTTCCCGTCAATAAATTTATCCAATTTTAACAAATTATTTTCAAAATGTCATACAAAGAAAATTTCTTATCTTTGGAAAATGCATGACCTATTATTCCATTTTTAACGATTTTAGTTTATATTCCAATATCACGTGGACAGTGCACTAATTGACCTATACGTCTTGTTATTTGAATACTTTAAATCCTTCTTGAGTAACTGCAGGTGGATGGGAATGGATCTATTGTTTACTGTGTTATACGCTTCTATCCATGAGCTAAACTCGAACAGCAGCTTTTTACCGACGTTTATGAAATGTAATTTCAAATTATATCTACTTATAATTTACCCCGTCTCCCGTTGGCGGTACGATTCATAATAAATATAAATAAGTTGCAATGGTCTGAAAAAAACAAACAAATGTAACACAGATTTATTCTTGGTTTCATTTCAATTGATCATACATTTAGGCAACAACGCCAACGAATTGTAATTTTACTATTTAGTTATTACGTTTTTTAGTTCCTAGAAATGCTTTCCTTATTGAATACTTCTTTTCCATTTTAGTAGAGAGATAATTTTTTTTGTCACGCTCGTGTCTCGTGCTTCATCGGTCCGTATAAAACTCTAACGGGATGCAAGTTTTATAATGTATTTTTTTTACTTTCTCCTTAACAGATCTACTCAAAATCTGGCATACGTACTTGATATATAAGGCAATAAAATTTTACCATAATAATTAAAGATAAAGGAGGCTTTTTTCCCTTATGGTCTGATTCAACTGAAAGTTAGTACCTGTAATTTGTAGTTATTACGACATTTTTGTTACAATTTAGAAATTGAACGTGATGGCGCCAAAAGGGCAAAAGAAGTTTTGATCGTAATTGGAATACTAAGAAGGAAAACATTAAAAACAATTTATTTTCAAAAAGAGAAAACATTTTGGAGTTTGAGATTGTCACCATTTCCATTTGTTCGTTTCAAAATTTTTTAAATTTTCTTTTTCTAGAAACAATTCGGGTGTTAAAGTTACGAATTGTTTGTTTCAAGTTTGCTTAATAGTTAAAAGTAGAGTTTAGAAACCAACCGTATTTAAAATATGTTATTTAAGCTTTTTTATATAACAGTTACATTTATGTGACTTAATTTGTATGGAGATTGATTTCGTTTACTTTAAAAGCGGACAAACTCTATGTCTTAAATATGTTTTTTATACGTTCCGTTTCGTAAATTATTGAAAGTGTCATGAAATTTTATATGGTCTTATTAATAATTTTACACAACATCGATATCAATATGACATATTTTCATCGAAGATCAAAACAATAAGCGAATTTGGTCGGTGAAATTAACTTAGAAAGTGGCCCCTCATTGTTTTTTTTCTTTTATATTATTATGCCAACGTAAGGGATAGTTACTAAAGTCAAGTTCATGGTCGCGTCACTAAGGAAGTATTAAAGTAAGTCAAGTTCACGGTCGCCTCACTAACTATGCAAGATTGCCACTTTCCGTACATTTATCGAAATGCATCAGTCTATGTGTTTCACACGTAGATTGATGCATTTCCATATTAATGAGTCATAACAATGTATAAAAAAAATATAATATTTAGAAAAAAATACAAGCATTTTTAGTGTCTCATGAAATACTGTTACGAATTGAATAGAGCTCGGAGTGAAGCACGCTCAAGGATACATATGTTGCTTAATATATTGTTCACATACGAAAAAATGTAAAATTTTCAAAAAACTAAAAGTCGAATAATGGAAGCGCTTTAGTTTATAAAAACGATTTTTATAAACTAAAACACTTGATTTTTTACGTAAACTTTTAGCAACGCTGTTACGTTTTTATAATTTTGACTGTGGCAGTTCGGAATATATTTTTGTGAACATTTTCAGCAATATTTCTAGGACTAATTTACATATAATTTGGAAAAAATATTTTGAAATTCCTACAAATTACTCTTTTAATTGATGTATTTTGTGACACGCGATATTAAACAAAAGTGTGGTTCATTTTCTTCCTGCAAAAGATCCATATAAACGTTTTGAGTGTCAAATATTCAGATATTACGAGTTATTGCGCTTTATACGCCAACTATAAGTAAAGCTTCGATACCCATCTTATCAAATTACTATACAAAATATTTTAAACTTTCCCATCGAGTGGTTTCTGAGAAAAGGGCTATAAGGGTTCCGTTTTTTGAAATGTATTTTTTTAGGGATGATGAAAGTCGCTTTGGTTTTAAAGTAGCCCAGTGACGCCTGAGATTAAAGCTTTTTAAACAATTCATAAAGAAAACTATTCGAATTGTTCCGCATATATATATATATATATATATATATATATATGTATATATATATATATATATATATATACATTATACAGGAGATAATTATATAAATCGCCAGCATACAAATGCGTATGCATACACAAAAACGTGGACAGTAAAAAAGTTAAACTCTCAACTTCTTGAAATATTAATCTTTAAAAAAATGGAAAAAATTCTGTTTCGTAGTTTCAAAAAATTAGTCAATTTCGATTTCATATATATGTAGTAATAATAGTATACTTCCAACTGAATACAAAACCTTCTATCAGCTAGAAGTAAATGAAAGAAACCTAAAGACAAATGGTTCCAAAACTTTCAATAACTTAAACCTTCAAGTCAGACGGAAAAACTACGTGACTCTAATAATGCGAAAGTGGAGAAAACGTTTATTGATTACCAACGAACGTAACAAAGATTTATACACACATTTCTCACATATGTTTGAAAAGTCGTTTTGCATCATTAGCTGTTATTTATTCCGTGCCTTAGTATAATTCTACGGGATTTAGAAAAATTTATAGTTAACTGCAAAATATCTAAAGATAAAAAATACAATTGCTGTTTGAATTGAAAAACGTTGCATTCATTATTATACAACCTTCATTTGAAAGTGTTAAAATCAAATATGAAATCCGAAATAGATCTATTTGTTTGATGTCAAATATTTTTAATAAAATCTCAATGCCTTGAAACCAAATACTGCCTACCAGATACTCAATTCGAATAAAAAAAATAATAAATTAACCGTAATATATACTTTACGCAATTAGTCATACACATCATGAGCCAATGCGGAGCAATTTTTAAGTTACAAATATTTTTCAACATTTTCTACGTTTTCACCTTCTAGCAAAGTAAAAGACAGTGTGCAGGCAAATTTTCCACTAGGACACACGCCGTGCAATATTTATATGCATAGAAGGTCTATGTTTATATAAAACTTTTTATATACACAGTTCAAAGGAGTTTACTAAATCTCTACAAGCATTTGGGACAAATCGCGAACATTGTTTAAATAACCCATTACAAACAAAGAAAGGAATACAATACAAGCAAAAAAATTAGCCATGTTATGTTTTAAACTTAAAGTTTTGTGATATCACGAGAATAATTACTTAAAAATAAGTTATATTTATCAGTGGGTCTACACTTACGTCCTAATTTTAGCATTAGTGCAAAAATGGAAGCTATTTGACGACCATACTATACAATGGAATTAGTACGTTTGAAACAAGCAAACGACTTTCGAGCGTAAACAATCCGAAAAAATGAAAATACTATATTTATGTTATGTGGGAGCAAAAGAAATGAATAAATGACAGATTCATCTTGACATAAATATACCATGCAAGATATAGGGATTTAATAATAAATAAATATATATCAAAATCGTGAAATTTACGGTATTCCTGCCTTTTATACTGCTTATCGCAATTTGTTTTACAAATCAAACCCATATATGACGTAACCTGTCCTGGTTATAGCATAAAGTATTAAATAGCTTCCAATCAATAGCTCGCTATATAAAAACATTATGTCGATTAATAGGAACTAGCAAAAGAGAACACAGTCTAAAGGCGCATAAAGCTATAAGTTATATAAACTTGCAGGTTAGTGACGAAATCAAACAGACAATTATAAAGTCATAGATTTAAAAAATAGGAGAAATTTGCCATGAAACAATGGCAAAAGTAGAAACAATTATATTACAATCCTAATAGATTTTTTGTGGTCGAATGGTTCAATCTTTTTTATTTAAACATTGTTATAACTCATTGACATTGAAATTCTGCCTTTAAATTCGCACTAAGTTTGCTGTCTTAATCATGATTTAAGTGATGGTAAAGCTAATCATAATACTAAAAATAAAATATACGTCGAATTATGGGAAAATTACAATATAAATTACAAAAATACTCAACGGCAATCAATCAAATTTATCGCTTAAATAAATTATGTGAATTTCTAATTCAAAGTTAGACGTTCATAACTCCTTTAATGTTTCCCTCATTACACACATAAAACAGTAGCTCTTTATCGTAATCTCTAAATTCACCTTGGGCCGGAAAATTCCGAGAAGATACAAAACACTCTATAGCTATTACTAAATCTACTCTCGTTTAAAACAACTATTAAGGGCATGAATCGATTCTCTTTTTTAAATCAAATATTTGTTAGTGGCATACGGTTGCTTTATTGCAGTTTTAGTTCATTTTACGTTATGAGCATCGATTTGTGGTGAAAGTATTTCAAATATGTATAATAGAATAATGAACTCAGAAATCATAGTTTTTGTCTCCAATTAAATTTCGAAAACACACAGCAACACAGCACTGAAAAATGTTAATTTACTCAATATTTTACCAATATTTCACAGATCAAAATATACATCTAAAAAAAACGAACCGCATTTGAAATAGGTAAAATTCTAAACAAAAGTACAAATTAAATAATATCAGTCATCGTGTCCTTTATAGGATATTTGTATTTCATTCCTCTTATCAATAAGGTCCACGTTATTAGCTATGCTCACTTATGGGTATCTACTAATTTACACAAGGTTGCAACTTGAGTGGCGAATGTTACTTTCAGATGCTTCAGCTATTTTATTACTTTATGTATAATCTATATATTCAGAGATATTTATCCATGCCAAATATAAAACTTTCTACTGAGAGAATTTGTCAGACGTATTCGCTACGAGCAGATGATAACTGTGCTTTTTATGGAAAAATTATTTAATACTAAAAATGTATTATTCAGACATATTTTCAAAAGTCGTCTCTAAAAATACGTCTACCCCATTTTAATTTTTCACATAAGACAAAGCATTTTTCCTTATGTACATTTAACATCAATCTAAAGAATGTCGTTGTTTTAGTTTTATAACTGGGGTAAATGAGAATTGTAAAAAGATGCTTCGAGTTCGACTGTATAAAATGAAGTTTTGATAAATGAAATATATTCATAAATATACAAATTTTGCAAAAGATTTTTTTGATTATAATGTATATCCACTGAGTCCCTTAGATATCAATATTTAATAAAAAAGAAGTAATTTATTCTACACATGTAAAACGAGTAAATTACATAAAAAAATTATACATCTAATTGTCAATGGCAAGCCTTACATGGTTTGTTTAATGTCAGGAAAGAATTTCCGTTAAAATATTTACGCACGCTCTGAATTGCGCTTAGTCACGGGGTCATAATTTCGTAGGAGGCAAATTCCATGCTCCTTTCACGTAAAACGGTGACTAATGACGTCTATTGTCGTTGTATCGCTGAGCCCATATTCACATGGGCGAAGTAGCTTACATTTTTAAAGCGTTTTTACCCAATTTCGCTTTGTGAAAAGCATCGTTTAAGTAAAGTGCAATTATGAAAGTGTTAAATATTTGAACATGTTAAAATGGTGCATTTGATTTCGTTAACTATTTACTTACCTTCTATAGGCATTTAACCAAAATTTATATATAATAAAATTCATTATACACAGCTATGTGAAAAAAAGTCGAGATATACGACATATTAGCCAATTCAGTTACCAACATGAGTAATAATCTGCGAAAAAACTAGAACTTTATTTTGAAATTTAATGTAATTTTTAATAAATCTGCCATAAACCAATTTTATATTATTTCATCTCTCGCAAAAAAATGCCTCACTTTGTCAGCAAGAATGGCGATTTTACTGACATAAGTCATCGTAGATACGCTAAATATAACTGACTTTAACACGCAACCAAGCCACATACTGTGTAATACAATATTTAAGTAATAATATATACATACAAATTTTGCAAAATGCACATAGTAAGAAAAATAAGAAAGACGAGCAATTGAAAAAACCAAACAAATATTCATGAAAACAAAATTTTAAAAAAGAAAGTAAACTTATGCGATAGTCAAACATTAGAAGAAAGTAATTGAGAACATATCATCAGAAGCATGACAATAAATATAAAAGGACAGAAACTACCAAATTTAAAGGACAAAAAATTACCTCTACTTCGGTTTTATTACAGTAGAAAATAAATTAGTCTAAACAGATAAATAAATATTCATTAAATGCACCCGAGTGCTAGAAGAGCATTTTTATTTTTTATTAAGAGGCAATTTTTGTCATCCCAAAAACGAATTGTTTTTCGAAAATTACCATTACTTTTTTAAACATCTGGTAGCTTATATCAGATTTGTAAATTAATCTCGTGTAAAATTATAGTTTACAAAACAGAAATTCATCAGCAAAAGAATTTAAGTTAAAAATGGAATCCTATGCGTGAGCACGTAGTAAATACAAACTAAATAACGAAAAGTTTTCATAATAATGAAAATAATTTAAAACGTCATGATTAAAAAAAATTATTAAAATAATCACAAATGACTATAATTAATGGAATAAAGTTAATTCTACCAGAAATATTGTTAATTCGTGAAAAGAGGAAATTAATCTGGATGCCACCAAAAATCGTCCGACGTAATAATATTCATATATAATATAACCGAAGAAATGAAAGCTTTGGGATCTTTGCATTAATTTAAGCAAAATAAATATGATATATATTAAAAAAAATAAAATCCTCTCAAAATAAGAAACAAATAGAAAATGAAGGACCTATGAGAAACGGTCACGTAAGTTACTATGAGAGCCAGAAATTATTTTTCAAAAACTTTAATATAAATCGACTTAAAAAATAAAACAATTTCTTCCTAAGATTATCGAATTTTTAAAATTTATATTTCAAAATAAAATTACAGGTACCCAGGATACGAAAAAGTTCCTTTTTAGTGTTCTTACTTTTACACACCAACAGACAATTTCTCATAATTACTGACAATATTCGAGTATACGCGAAGAAATTCCGGTTCTGTGAATAGCTTTTGATATTAGTTAATCAATGATACCAAAACAGAGAGCCCGAAATTTATTCAGTAAATATTTCCTCAAGTGAGTCTGTAGGACACGGGTTTTAATGAAGCTTATCTCGAATATAATACGTTTTTCCGTATCCGGAAATATATCGTTATCTACTATACCAATAAGCAATCGTTTTATTGATATATGAAAAATGTACTCTTTTGATCTAAAACGCAGTCCAAATTACATTACATAGACTTTAGAAAATATTTTTGATTATAAAAATATCTATTGAAACCAAAAAACAATGTTTCTAACAGTTCCCCCAATATAGATTAATTCATAATATTTTTACAGCTTTTCTCAAATTTAATACAACATGATGCACACTTGGCTCACTCGTATTATTATCGATTAAAATAAATCAAATAATTAGAAAAAAATACAACATGGTTGTATAAATACTAAGTTAAGCTTAAAAAATTACGAAGAAGAAATATTTTCAATATCTAAAATTACAAAAAAGCTATATGTGGGTGCTAACAGATGTAAATGAATTCAATAATTAACTATTTTAATCCCATTTAAGTCTTGACTATATAGAACATTAAAAGTATATAAATTAATTAATGAAATGTACTACCATAAAATAATATCAGAATCAAGCAAACTTTTTTAAAATTGAGGTGAGGTAAATAAATAGCAAATCAATTAAATGTAATTAATTTCATTACAGTTTTTGTCGAACGCGTCACGAAAACATTCACCGGCATCCCTGAAATCCTAAAGCCATCATTAGCATTAAAGCGTTCGTCACGTAGACATCGGCACCCCTAAATATTAATGTCACAAAGAAAATCTGGCAGATTTAAATAATGACTAAGCCAAGCGTAAAAGTATTACAGACAAATGCTTCTAATGCTTTCAATAAGTTAAACGTTCAGTTCACAGGAATTAATCATACTCACGTGGTTTGAATAATATTTTTAGTGGGCGTACCTTTTTCTACTTGTTTCACAGAGCATCGATCGCATAAAGAGTTATTTATGAAAACAAATAAAAATGTTTAAATTTTTAAAAGCTTTACGTTTAACAAGTTAAGTCTATTTACTAACAGGAAACTTTGTAGTAAAATATCACAAACTATGAGCGAAAACGTGACGAGAAATTAAAAATTTATTAGAGTAAATAAAAAGAGCACATGTTGCGTAAAGAATGAACACTGAATAAAACGTTACAAAGTGCGTCAGTGAGAAAAGCTTGAAAAACTAACTATGGGTCGCTCCTTACAAAGTTAATTATCAACAAAATTTAATAGGTGTTTCAATTTTCTTTATATTTCTGTCGCATCAATGTGTGAGTAAGGTAGGGGCCCATTATAACAAAAAATTAAACGCAGTATGCGTTGCATTTTTTATTTTAATGCGTATTCTTTAGTATTGGTATATTTAAAATTTATGTATGAATTTCATCAGAAACACTTTCTCTTATGCAGATATTTCGAGTGGTTATGTAAGTAGACTTAAAATAAATGATGAAAATCTGGAAAACCCTACCGGATGAAATTCCAAAATCAAAATAGTGATTTCCACAAAATGATTTTCCTTAAGTTTTTGGTTTTGGTCACTGATCGTAAATCTGGAAGAAGATATTCGAATTTCATAATACTGTTAACGACTAAGATTTATTGATCATACATTAAAATTATCACATTGAACATCTAAAATTACCTCTTCTTTTCGTTTACCATCTGATCTAATAGAATTAAATTATGGTATTCACTAATTCATTTTGGGTCAGGCCTTTGAGTAATACCACCCTACTCTTTTTAATGTTTTATTTGAGGATGTATTATTATGTTAATTAAAAAACATACATAAATACAAATATTTTGGGAAATAAAATTGTAATATGTGTTGCGTTTATCAGAATTTTATTCACTGTTTTCACAGATTTATAATATTAAGAAGCAGATGACACATAAATATTTGGACAATACCTAGCGAAAATCATAAAGACTGTCGTAACGTCTTTTCCTACTTTTCGTCATTATTTATAACAGTTCTGTGTGTAACTATCACCACGCCCTAGTTTCCCATGTCGCCAGGATGCCATATTGACAAAATGTATTGTCAACCTCATAGAATTTTCTGCTTTGTGCCTAATTTTAAATTTACGTAAATTAATTATTCAAAAATTATTGAAAAAAGGGATGAATGTTGTGACTATATGTGGGATAACGCTTCATACAGGAATTGGTCCGGTATTGCATTTCATGGGTACATAAAATATGACATCGCTTGCTTCAGTTTGAAATTCTCTCGTTAGTTATTGAAAACTATATGTTATAATCCTGAAAGCAATTCAGGTTTAAGACATTATCGAATTTTTAATATACACACCAGCCGCATATACATATTAAATTTACTTTTTTATCTTAATAAAGTTATAAATATTTGTAAACTTCCTATAGCAACACAGAGGGTTGGAGTAAATTTTTACTGTAAAAATAAAGTTATTAATGTTATACTTTCGGTTGCCATTTGACATGACCTAAGAAAATTCGGCCTTTACTTTTGTTGAAACGAAATTTGTATAACGAAGGAAAGGATTTTTAAAAATAAATAAATATCTATTGACTACAGGTTGTGAACAATATATTGTCATTAAAGAATAATTTGCAAATTTTGTAAATAACTCACTATATTACAATTTATTTTATGCGATTTATTTTAATTTTAAGTTTGTTTAACAGAAAAATGTAGTGTTCAGTTTTCTCGTCCTTCCAGATATGTAATGGTTTATTATCAGATAAATCACTTCTATTTTAAGACCGCTTTCAATTTTCCTTTTATGTTATGTAATTTAAAGAATTTTTTGGCGGTATACTCATTCATATATGCAAATTCTACAAATGCATCCATACTATATGAAAGACTCGGTATAAAAAATACATCGGTAAGCATTTTTTTAATTTATAGATTTCCAAAGAATAAAACTTTAAATAAAATTGATTAAAACAGATGGACCTAAAAATTGTGAACCAAAGTAACATAGTCTACTTAGTAAACTTTCAAAGTAAATTTTTAAGAAAACAAACCTGATGACGGTAGCAATACAGACTATATTATTTTAAATTCCAATCTATTGACAATTGCAAAATCGCATATACTATATATACATATATATATATATATATATATATATATATATATATATATATATATATATACATATATATATATATATACATATATATATATATATATATATATATATATATATATATATATATATATATATATATATATATATAAGCAATAATCCAGCATTGATTGAATGTAATATATCATTACGAGGGTTGGAAAATTAATTATAAGATATCCGTGAGAAATTATTTATAAAAGAAAATATTATTTGCAAGTGAACACAGATTCCTTACTACGATTGTATAATATTTTTTTTATATTTACATTGCTTAAAAATATAGAATAATGATATGTTTTACTAGGCTTTATCCTATTTTGTTTTAATAATCAAATGTCACAAAAAACTTGAACATATTCTAATTAAATACAAATAAAGACAAGAAACGTTTTCTGTCCTCCTTAATAATACGTATAAATGAAATTGAACTGTCATATAATGAATGAATTATACTGTCATACGTGTCACCAACACATTAAGAGACGCCCCTCAATATATTTAGGGGCTGATTTGATAAACTCCGCCTTTGGGTTACGGTTTTAATGTATCATCGGTCATCTGCTTGTAATATTTTAAATCTGTGATCCTTTTATTCCAGTTTCTAAAGATAACTGGCATAGAGGTTTATTTATATCGGTAGGATAAGTTATGCTGCTATCAAAAGACCATTAATAGTTTCTATGGTGAAAATTCCTTTGGCCCAAATTACTCTTACCTTTTTTTATTTTATGAATATTGTTTTCGGTATTAAAGTGCAAAATTTTAACTTAAAAATGCATAGATTTTGAGAAATGTAATAAAATCATAATTTGAAAAATATTTTTCTCTTACAATATTTGCTCAATCTTTGTGACATTGACTTGGATTATGGTGTGTATAAAATAAATTATTGAAAAAAAACTATTAAAATACAAGGAGAAAAAGCAATATAATAAGTTATTTGATTTAAAAAAATTGTGTCTTATACTTTCTAATAAGCGACACACACACTCGGATCAGCCAACCATCCGCATGTCATCATTAAGGATATAGAATAAAAGAAATCGAGAGTTTGATATTAACCTTTAACTGCTCTTGACCAAATAAAATTATACCTAAAAATCAAAGATGTGAGCAGAGAATTGGTAGATACCATCACGTGTTTACGATTAAAATTGACACTTTTTGGTTAATAAAAATTCCTAAAACTCATCTTATCTCAAAATAAATGCATAGCCAAAAGTCTCCTCCAATCTCATAAATAATATTCATTACGTAAAGGTAAAATCAGAAATAAATTTCTACCACAAATATTTAGACGCTTTTAAGGAAGAATCGCACAAAATATGGTAAAAAAAAGATTTGACCCTCCTATGACGCTTTCGTCGACTGGCTGTGACTAATAATAGTCATATCATTTTATCTATTGAGTTTGTCCACTCGGATGACATAAAACCTTCCATAGTGGATTTTGAAACCAGTCTTATTTTATCTCTTACTGACCATCGTAAAATGTTGCTGGAGGTAAATTCTATTTAAAATACGTTTTATAGTCGACAAGAAATTTCAAGTAAATCTCCTTTTCTTCAATCGGTATAAATATATCTAAATTATGCTATCCATTAACCCATCATATCATACTTATTGAAACGAGTAAGTTAAAACCTATAAAAAAAATAAAAATAAATTGTATCTATATTTCCTACTGTGCTATGGAAACATTACTATTAAAACCCTACAATAATCAACCTTATATATAAGATATTTGTTTTATTGACAGATATGTATGATCTGTTACTAAAACTATTGAATATTATCCTCTATTAGGAAAGCCTATATTTAGTTTAATCGTATTTTAATATTTCATAAATCTTCTCGCAATCTGCCTTTCTTGGTACTTTCGTAATTTCTTAATAGTTTATTGGATATACTTCAAGTGGAAGAACAATGTTGGTTTAAGAATTTAATGAAAAGATCCAAAAGCGTCACTGTCTTCCAATATTGTATGTATTGAGATTTATTAAATCATAAATCATATGACTTAAAAACAACAAGTATTGAGTTAATTATTACTTTTTACTTTTTAGTACCTACTGTTTTGGAAGTTGATTTTTTTAAAAATATGTTATTTTAGAATTTTTAGTGATTAATAGTATTTATCATCACACCTTATCTAACGTACGATTATTTTCTGTCTTAGAATATTAAATCGTTTTTAAGAGTCACGGACAAAAGCTAGTATATGAATAATTTCCTCTTTGTCTAAAGTTGGTTATCAATAACTAGCCATTAAATAGTTCTGTTTTCCACGTCCGAAGTCCAATATCCAATTTTGAAAAATAACAATTACCAGCAGCAAATATTTTGGTTTACTACCATCCGTTAAGGAGTTGCATTGTTCGTCTGCAGAACTCAACATCAGACCCTTATCAGGTCAATAGTGTAGTTATTTTGCATAATATTAACTATTAGTAGCAAATGTTTCAAATCATAGTTGATTTATTCCATTCGTTAAGGAGTTCCATTATTCATTTCTGAACTTCATCATCAGGTTGCTACTCTATTTATATATAACTACCCCTAAAGTACTCCCTTTCCAAAAAATGGAACCATCCACATAGATCCACTTGGCAAAGAATTATAGCTGAATATACATAAAAAAGAATCCGACGAATTGAGAATATCCTTCTTTTTTGTAGTCGGTTAATGATTATATTGTAATATGAATTTTTGTAAAACGCGTGCAAATCCCTTAACAAAATACAATATTGCATTTTTCCATAACAGATGTGTTTTTACATTTACATCGACGACGAAATATAATAACAGATTAAGTGGTATATGGAGAGTAAACTGAAGCAAAGAGAAAACAAAAAGACATTCATCAAATTTGGACGCTTCCGTCATTCCTCCGTCGCTTACGGTTTTATTTCTGTTTTTGTAAACATGTATAAATAGGGACGGTGTTATGCAGTAAAACAGTTTTTTTTATGATTGATACTGAATTAATTTATTAAAAAATCTCTGAACTATTTTACCGATAATATTAACTTCGTTCATTCAATGACGAATACGCATGCAATATCTACGTTTTGAGAAAAGTCTGAAATCTTAAAAAAAAAGTCACCTCGTGATTTTCAATTGTTTGGTGTTCCATATGAAAACTTTACCAAAAATGTAACACAAGTATCGCCTCGATGTTTAACTATCTGTATGTTTATTAGAGCCCTTTTTTCAGAGACCATTTGACATTGCTATCCAATCGCAGAAGAAAAATAATAAAGTTTTAGTAACTTTATTATTTTTCTTTAGTAACTTATAAGTTTTAGTAACTTTATTATCTTCCTTTTAATTTCACAAATAGGTGTTTTTGGGATGTAGCAAAAGAAAAGAAAGCTACAAAAAGAAATTAAGGTTGTGTAAATACCGGATGAAAGTTTACAAAAGTAAAAATCCAAAATTTCTAATTCATTTTTTAAATTAAAATGTTCCTAACATTTCAATCCTAATATCCACGTAAGGTTGATTACAATTAGTTATCAATTTCACCATCGTGCAATCATTATGTATATACATACGTTTGATCAATGCGAGCATTTATATTAATACTATGTTTTTCTTATTCCCAGAATATTGTTTTTTTTGGTCTATTTTAAAAATAAATTAACGACAACGTCTTGAACGGAAATAGTCTCAATGTTATTGAATAATATTATTTTAAAAAGGTTAGTGAAAAATATTTTTAACCTTTGTCCCACTTTTTTAAAATTACGTTTAAAAATTAGTCATAAGTTAACAAAAATACATTCAAATATTTCAATATTTTTGTTACTTTAACCGGCTCAACTAACTATGTTGACCTATTTCTATATATTTCTATATATTATGTCCTTTTTCCAGCATCCATTGGTCAACATCAGATGAAACTTATTAAAAATATGATAGAAGCAGGAGAATTGGGCCAGTTCAAAGTTCTCCATTCATTCAACCTGCGAGCTGCATTGCTGCTTCATTTACTAGGCTTAGTCTCAAGTTATGTTGTTGTTTTTATCCAATTTCTTAATGTGGATATTTTAACTTGATTCCTCGTCAAACGGTTTTGCTTATTATTATATAAAACTACTCACACATCACCACTTTCTTCTTGTAAAGTACTGATATAAAAATTATAACGCATAGGGAAAATAAAATGATGTATTTATAAACAAAATCTGTTTTTTTTATAGAATGTACTGTCAAATGGACACTGGTCTATATCAAGTGAAAACCATGCTGAAACTAAAAAAAACACCAATTAAAAATTACTTATCAAAACCATTTGAAAACTTGAAGCTCATTTTTCTAAACACTGCTTTTCTACCACTGCTGCATGTATAAGATATTTGTATTTCCCATTGAACTGGGAAAATATGTTATACATGCAGGTATGGGAAATACAAATATATTATACATTCAGGTATACGGATTGAAGTACAGCATAATGCGACTTATTTTCTGCAATACATTCTTTTGTGCGACATGAAAATCCTTTCCAATATTGGAATTATCAAGGTGAGAAAATGTGGGGTAAACCCAGTCACCCATGTTATGGTAAACCCAATCTACGCCACTTAGCCCTACAGTGGCTACTATTTTTTACCATCCAAAATTTAATTTATATACTGGAAAAAAACTACCGGAATGTCGTCAGGTCCTCCCTCCTTCTTTTAGAATGAAATCAATTTCAACATCTGTCGACATAGCCTGTGCATAATGCTAGTCTTCCTCTCTCCATTTTATTTTCCGGTCACCAGTGATGCACTATCCTTCCGGTGATGCAGTATATCAGATACTACGTCAACCTTTAGTCATCAACAGTTTTAAGGACAACTTTATTTAATACGGACGACTAAACTTTTACAAGGGTTTCATTTAACCACAGCGCATATTTTACAAAATAAAAATGATAATTACTTATTTTTTTAAAGTACTAAAGTGAAATTTACTCCATGGTCAACTTATACTCTACAATTAATCATAATTTATATGTAATTAAATATATTGCTACATTATTTTCTCACCCTTTCATATATTCTTTACTTAATTAACACATATGTAATTTATTAACACTGATTTAATTTAATTAACATATATATATTAATGAAATTACTCAAAACGAAGCCAAACAGTTTTGAGATATATTTCTTTTTCCTGCATTAATTAACGAATCCATTTCCAATCTTATTTTTAGAGAACATGAACTTAAGTGTATAGTCATTTAACCCACATAACTTCTAAATTTAAGAACGTTTAGTATGGCTAAAATAACTGAAGATATATAACCCGCTAGACCCATAAAAATCTTACATGTTTCAAATATTCACCAAATTGTAAAATCTGACTAAATATTCTTCGTATCCCTCTATATATGTTATATGTCAATTTTCAATTGTTTTTTCCAATATTTATGGGCTATAAATCAGCTTACTGATCTTTACTCGTAGGTAATAAAAAATTCGAGCAGCATTGACATATTCTACTTAATTGCTATAAATCTTTATTTATATATATATATATATATATATATATATATATAAGTCCGTAACTTAATAGTAATACAAAATTATATATTTCTACACTTAAGGGGCCAACCCTCTAGGTCAAAAGTGCTTGAACAATTTCTATTAACGTTATATTATAAAAGTTAGTGCAGGTAGACATTAAGAAAAATGTGTTCCTGTATTTCATCGTAATGTTGCAGCACTAAAAAACGAAAGTTGTCCCTTGGGTAATCATGATGGTCGCAAAATATAAATTATGTCACTTGTAACTAACTTCTTGGCGATATAAAATATTTTCTACCTTTAAGTTATATTACATACAATTTATCTTTACAAAATGTGACATTAAATATTTTATTTTATGAGTTTTGTTCTTGTGTAATCAATTTTCCATATTATTGTTAAATGGTACATTAGGTAAAAGTATAATTTAAATAAGTGATGATAAACAAAATAACTGAAAATTATTTCCATAAATTTATTTCGTGATGACGAGATGGGATGTTGTGTTACTAATCTATTATCAATCTACTGAAGACCTGAGTTACGATGATAAAAGTGGTGATATGTGACTAAAACTCTCTCGTCGTTATTTTAAAAAGTCACATAAAATACTAATATATACATATTAACTTATACTATGAGTCAATATTTAGTTTAAATGAATCTGAATATTACTTTCATTATTACTGTTCGGCGAGCAACAGGCCTAAATTATATTGGGAAGTATGGTTTGAATATAGCGTTTTAGGATCATATTAACTAATATGAGAAGATAAGATTATTAACTTACTTAGGCTCATTATGTAAACTGGAGTGTCTAAATCAAGGACCTATAATGATACAAGGTTCCTCGTGAGTTCATAAATGAATATATAAAATACATTCATTGGCGATGTACTCAGATGTATGTGAGTTATGAAGCTAATATTTTTATAATTAGATTGAATAGCAATGACTTTTGTTTATCGGTGCTATCTATTTTTATATCGTATTTTTATCTTAATGTAATTTAGATGTTGAAATTATTCACCGCTTGACAAGTAATTCTTCAAAGTCGTTAGTACCTATCGAAAAACAGATTAACTGGACGAAGTTTTTTATGACAAAAAATTAATCATAAACATTGATGATTAGAGCAGAATCTTCATAGATTAAAGTATGGAAATAAGTGAAAGTGCTAAATACAACAAAAATTAGTCTCAAGTTTGTGATGTATCAACTGAACTTGGAAGAATTTTAGTTTCGGTAATAAAATTAAATAAATCCTTGACCTTAATTATACGTTTAATTTATTACTCAACTCTCATTTTGATAACTTCGATTTCTACAAAGTCCAACTAACAAAATATATTAAGCTTTTTCAAACCATTTAACATTATTTCATTTTTTCAAACAGTTATTTATAAATTATCTATCCAATATGTACTCGCATTTAGACTTGATGAGTATTTGTTTAGTATCCGCATTGTTTACTGCTTTTATTAGTTCAAAGCCGACATCCGGCAGATTCGAAATAACTCACCGATAATTCCGAAGTAATTCATGACAAAACAAATATATTTAATGTTCAGTTTCATCATATACTCATAAAATTGGAGATTCCAATATGCCTACATAAAAGTAATTGCTTTTTTAGCAATGCCTCATAAAAATTCTTAAATATATACATCAAAGAAGAAATGTTCCCATATTCGCAGAACATACGAGTACGTTATGTAAGTTATATTCGGAATCTCGCTCATATATTTTTTTATTTTTATTCCGAAAAATACAGTTAATATACACATATACATGAGTAATTTAAAATATGTTTTCTTATTGCTTTTAATTTTAAAGCAAATGATATATTTCATAAACATAACATTTTAAAAAATTTCATTTCTCTTTGATGATGGTTTATGTGTAACTAATTTAGTTGCACAAGTATTAAGCTATTATTAATAATATTTCAGTATATTTGACTATTATAAAATCGTGTTTTTTATTTGAAGTTAACTACAATTGCCCAGTTTACAATAAAATATAAAAGTTATTAATAAAAAATATTCAAAGATTTATATTTTTACTATTATTTTTATTATAATGATCTATTATTTTTCATGACATAAGTGAAAAAATATTTTTTTAGTTTCCAGTCAAATTACGATATATATTTCAATAAATATTACAAACAACTTGAAAGATATACTCTTATAGAATGTCCTATAAATGACACTAAGATTATTTCATATGTCTGTTATATGCTACAAAATTACTACTCAATATTTTATCTGTCGATACAAAAAAAAATACGAAATTCAGCAAACGAAACTGAAAAATAATTACAGAATTGTATTGTGTATTGATAGATATACACTGGCCGTAAAGTTTTCTTTTTTTAATCTAGTACATGAAAAAAATAACCGTGGAAAACGGCTGAGATTTAATGAACATGTTTCTGCCAAGATGACGGTCTATTGTATACATCTGATATAATTCTATAAATATCGTCCTTGCCTTTAAATATTCATTAGAAAGAAATTATTAGTCGAGGGTCTCTTTCTTTTTCCTTTAGCTACTCTGATGTTTACAGAGCTCACTTTTTCTAGTCGAATCCAAATGGTTTTATTTCGGCGAAACGCGAAGATCTATTAATTCGTATTTAAATGATAATGGGAACATTAAGTTGTGCAAGCATTAAGATATCGCTCGCTATATCTATTTCGTTGATATTCCAGTAAGTCTAGTGCCTTCGTATTTTCATAAACAATTTATATGGTTTAATATTGTTTATACCCACATGAAGTCAACAAGATCACAATTATAGAACAGAACAGAAACAGGTTTCCATATACCTTGAAAATACTTCCGAAGTACATATTTCGATGATAGTTTCAAATCTTCAATTCAGTAAGTTATTAAACGATCTTCTTTCAGGTATTAACCATAATTGCGGTGAATAATTTTAAACAACCTTGTCGTCAGTGGCTATTCAGAAAGCAGTGTGATTTTGACAATGGTGGTTTTCCTAAGTTATAATTTATCTTCTTCCATGTTATACTATTATTTTTTATGTAATAACATCTATCAATTTTAATATTTGTATAAATGTGATTGTGAATTAAAATAGTGAAAGACGTTGGATTGTAAAGGTAAATTTTAAAATGTATCGACCTAAATTAGTAAATATTAGGATTGAAAGAAAATAAACAGTTTCACGAAGATTTTTCATTGAGATTTAGAACAAGTTGAGATTCACTAAAAGCAGCTGCTAAAAAAAGTTTTTGAGAGTAAAACTTTTTAAAAATTATTTATATACAATAATTTCATAATTAGATCAATGAAAGAAATCGTTAAATTACTTATATTATATATTATTTTTGTCTATCACCTGAAATTTTTGGCTATAATCCTGCTCCTGTTGTCTATGACCTAGTGTATATAGTCTGTGACTCACTCACTTCTCTTTATTTTTCTAAACACTGACATCAAAAGTTGGGTTGGCTAGTTGTACAAATCCTGAAACCAGTATATAGTCTAAAATCATCTACGTATATTCAGCATTAAATTAAAATTTAAAAAAAGTTATGGGTCTTGTAACCCTAATACCCAAGTAGTTTGGCGAAATTGCATGAATATAAAACCGAGAAAAACCTAATGTACAACATGGTTTTTGAACAACCGTTTTACCTTGATATTCTAATATTCTCCTGGTACCGATATTTTGCGAAGAATTGGCAACAATAGGAATACAAAACATCCTTTTTCATTATTTGATAAATTAACCGACCGTAAAAACTATTATGCTGGGCGATTAGCGGTCAAAACTTATGTTTAATAGGAAAAAAATGTTGAATTGTAAGTGTCGATACAGTATACACCAAGCATGATTTGTAATAATTTAAGATGCATCGAAAATAATATTATTATTGGGCTCAACAAATAAATTTCGCTCCGAAAAATAAGAAAAGAAAGTAGAAAAAAAAGAACGCACAAGCTATGCTACTACGATTATCGCATCTATGAATTATAATGATATTAGATTATAGTCCCCGAAACTTCTGTACATTGATCAAAGATAAAAAAGTATTGCAAAGTATAACAAAAAGAATAGTCATTATATAGGCAACTTAACAACAGATACCACCTCTTTTATCGAAACAATTAAGGTTAGTAATATATTTCGGTATAACTCAAGGTATTTGCAATGACAAAAGTCACTAAAATAAAATATTATTTAAGGATGTACTATATGTGACTAGGTTGGCTAAAAATTTATTATGATTCAGGATATTAAAATTGACGGCCAAATAAAATTTGACAGCAAATTTTGTTTCTGGCAAGCTTAGTCAATCACACGTAACGGTTGAATTTGTATAGTAGTCATAAATTCTTGGCTCATGTTAATGAGCAAGGTATTTATTTGTGGCACCAGCGTAACAGTTGCAACAGCAAGGTTGATCAACAATATATTCTTGTTGAATATGTGTGATGGTCATGCATATATATCTGATGTAAATGAGTAATATATTTACAATGGGAAATGGCATTTCGGTCATCTGAATTTTCATCATCAAAAAATTATTATAAATAGCGCTAAGGCTTGTAGAGTTATATTTCTTACCAGAACCACACACCCGACACTCCATACTAGCGAGGAGATTGAATTTCCCACACTATTACATACGTACTCACCTATCCGTATCTAATAATACTATTTTAAAAACCACAAATCCTGAAGTCCCACAGTTTATGCGGGCAGTACAGTTTATGCGGGTAGGAAATGAAAATGTATTATAAAATTCATGTTGTGTAGGGAAAAACTATTTATTTAAAAAAAAATTATTTAGACAAATAACCACTTCAATTATATAACACTGGGCCTTTTAAATTAAACATTAACAATGGTCAATACCGCTAAAGTTACCATAACGTCAAAATAATCTAATTCATAGCACTCATATGAATTTTATTTTTAAAATTTATGGAAGAAATTAGTCCTCACAAAATTACATGATTTCACTAAATATTTTCTTTTTACTTTTTGTAGCGCCAAAGATAAATTGCAAAACAGGGTAAAATATAAATAATGACAGTTTTTGTCGTAAAAATTCTCAAAAGTAATTGACAAATATTTTATTACTATCAAAAAATTATGTAATCAATTCCAGTCCTATTTACTGCTCCATAGTATAATGTCTTGGAAAGAAAATAAGGAATACGTCATCTTCATATAATTTCGGAGAGCCGAACTACAAAAAACAAACCAAAGTTAACAAAGAAATAAAAAAGACACATCTAAACCTAAACGCAACGGTTTTTTCAACTTTGCCCTTTGAGTAAGGCAAAGAAATAATATTTTTCATTCCTTAAAATATTGCATTATTTTCTATGCTATTATCTTTAATATTTACTAACTAAAATATTAAATTAAGTAACAAAAGAAGGTGCTTTAAAGGAAAATATTAGTGAATAAATAAGAATTACATCAGATTCTGTGTGTACATATATACGTACGTACTTACTGATAAACACACATATTTTAGATACTTGTAAAATCTAAATGAAGTAACCTTTTGACTACACACTTTTTCATTTGATAGTGCTCAGCTGAATAAACGAAACAATAAAGTTCCGAGCTGGGAAATCCTTTCCACTTTTATGCCGGTGATATAGTGCTTATTACACTATACCACCGAAAATTTTAAGTCTACAGTCCTGCACAAACTAAAGAATAACTTATAGGTGCGGTAATTAGTAGCTTTTATTTATATTCGAAAAGTATTTTCGGGGCAAAAGCAAATAACTGAATTTTTGCCTACCGGTTATTGCCGAATGGCTGTCATAAAATAATAGTGGGAAGTGTGAATCAGGCTTTTTCAAAAAAAGTTAAAAATATCAATGGCCAAAGTTTTTTGGATTAACAAAGCCTGAATTTAGATTCAAAACGTTACTAAATTTCGGTTTGATGAAAGATCGGTCTGACTTTACTCCAGACCACTGGTTTCATTAAATGTTGTACGTCATACACTTCATGCACTCTTCTGATTCGTCGGCCAACACAGGAAATTCGTTACAGGTTAAACTAAAAAAAGTAAAAGTTTTAATTGATAGCTATAAATTTTATTTCCTTCACTTCCATACATGACAGCTATCAAATACCCTCGCCTATTATATATATATATATATATATATATATATATATATATATATATATATATATATATATATATATATATATATATACATATATATATAAGTATATATATATATATATATAAATATATATATATATATATATATATACATATATATATATATATATATATATATATATATTTACTTCGAAAAGCTTTTTTAAAACAAACAATTTATTGTAGATGCGGTGTTCTCAACGATCAAACGAAATTTAAAATTTTACTCCAAGGAACTATTCCACTTAATTCCTATAGATTTCTTACACCTACACTGATTCTTATTCTTTTTAGGCGATTTTCATTCAAACATTTCATTTTTTTGTATTATGATGATGATTATGAGCAAGACAACTTGCTCATATCATAATACAAAAAAATATAGTAATTAAAATCTTACTGCATTCAACTATAAAAAAAGATATTCACACTTAACCACAGAAAGCCGCCATTACGTGGAAATTACTTTATGTTTGAATTTCAACGTAAATGTATTTTTTAAATTTTTTCACAAAAACTATTCTTACAAAAAATTTCTACAAAAAATAAAGATTTTATTTTTCACATCATTATATTATATTATAACATCAGTAAATTAATTTAAGGTTAGAAACAATTTCATTTATGGTTAAAAATATACAAGACCTTAGCAAAGGTTGCTTCCCTCTTTAAATGGTGCCATGTCAGGCGCAAATGTACGAGTAAGAGATACATACGTATGATTCGTTTATGTGTTCGAAAAAAGCCGACAAGATGATCTAAAAATATCTAAATCATCTTGTTGGCTTTTTTTCGCGGGTAATAAATAAAAACGTACACATATTATTACCTATGGAAGAGATACAACATAAAGGAAACAATAAAGAATTAAAATTCGGAAACAACAAAAAGTAACTGAAATCAAACAACTTACAAATGCTATTTTTTTTATCTGTTCTATTTGTATATTTTACTGGGTAAGAAGCCAGTTACAGATCGGCGTTTTAAATGCACTTATTGACGCAGGCATCTTCAGCGGCGGAGGAAGGTCATTCCAATTGTTTTGTGAGAGCAAACTTGAAACTACCCAGACAACCCGTTCGTATTGTTCCGGGATTAGGAGAAACCTATCTCTAACTCGTATAAATATTTCTGTGCTTTTGTAGTGAACAAAATACGCAAAAAATAGTGAAAATAATGCCTTCGATTAATACGCAATCAGAGCATTACGTGTGTATTTAATTAACGATTTAATATATAGGGATCGCCGCGATATACTGAAAAACAGCGAACTGTGAATATTTTGTATCAAGTTGGCTGTGTCTGAAAGTACACACAAGCTATATATGAAATCACCGTAATCGAGTACAGGAGAATGAAGCTCCTGATTAGTATTTTCCTAGCAGGGAGATTAGGACAGTATCTACGTAATGTAATGAGACGCATACGTGTTCCTGAATCATTAGCTCTGGGTCCAGCATGATATTCAAATTTTTGGTGACTTCCGCCATAGGAATAGATTGCTCTTTAGTGTGAGTTTCAGTCTTCCTGATCTTGAAATCTGAGCCCTATTTCTCTGAATTAAAAGACAAGGTTTGGAGGAATACATAAATTTTTCAAATCTCTATTAATCTTAGCATTTTTCTACCCTCATTTCCTACACAAAATAATTTGTAAAGTTGCGTGCCAAAAGCATAAAAATCACAAGTTCTATTTTAAATGTTTAATGTCGTAAAAGATATAAGTTTAATTATAAATTTTGAGTTTGGAGACAATTTAACAAAAATGCCGACTCTAATTCTTCAAATGAAGCAAGTATCCTAACCGTAACCGGACATACTGACTACTCCTACTTGAAAAGCTATAACTTACTATTTATTTAGAAAATTTCCTGTAAATATTTACATTGGTTATCAACACGTGTAAACGTGAAACGAATTGAGAGATATAATAGAAATTGTCACGTTGACTCACGTCTGGAAGACTAATAACACTAAGGAAAACTGAATCCATATAAGAACTTAAGAGCATTATAAAGCCATTTCAACTTTATGGCAGACTAGCAGTGTGGTTATACGACCCGGAAAATCATTAAATCCTGAAACGCTTGGATTTTATGGCTAATAAGCTTGCTAATAAAGGTTATTGAAATACCTTGATGTAAGTCTATTCTACTGTTCATGTTAGTTATTAAAGTTACTACATTACGATATAGCTTAATATGTTCGTTCCAATATAAATGACATCATATTCATAAGTCATACTGTCGGTGTAGCTCAAAGTCTGGATCAATTTATTTAATATTATGCGATGAAATTATGCACTTTAAAAATTCAGCATTATTGTTTTAGCTTTATGCATGTACGTGCATACATGCGTGCTTGTATGCGTACGTACGTGCATGCGTACGTGCATATGTGCGTTCGCGCGTGCGTGCGTGCCTACGTACGAGCCCACTCGCCCGCCCGAAAAAAGCGTACACTGATAAAATGTAAGAATCACAAGAACGTATGATGACCAGCCCAAAACTCGTTCGCCCCCTGTTCTAATATAATGCTTGTCAATGTTCAAACGCTTTGTTCAATAGGATGTTCAATAATATACCGTCCAAGTCTTCCAACGTTGTAGTTATCAAAGCGTGATAATTTGAAACTTAGAAGGCACACATTTATTATAAATATATTAATTCTACATATATCGGAGTAAGCATGGCGATACTTTATAGTTAATTATTATTTTCTTAATTGCTATATTGCTATGATTTAATTGCTATATTACACAAAATGAACAATTTTGCTACATCGTAAGTTATATTGCATAATATTTAAATGGTCAGTATGCAACATTTTATGTGATAAAATATTTGCAAAACGATACTCACTTAACGGCAATGTAATTAAATTTTTGGATCAAAAAAAAACCTTTATTCTTGCAGGAATTGAACTCACGTTAGAAAACCGATGCCTTATCTATTACGTTACAATAGCGTATGCTCCTTTAGCAAATTTATTGCTAGCAGTATGTCACTTTCCCATTTAAAAGTATTTTTTATTTTATGTATTCAAATTGTGATTTTAGAATATATAAAGAAAAATCTTTAAATGTTTGCATACCCTCAAAAACATAATAAAGTTTAGAAATGTTAGTAAATCTCCCCAGTTTTTGTGCCTTTTGTTCTGTATAATCTATTGAAATTAGCATTTACTTATTGCCATAGAAAAATATTTTCATATACATCTTGGTATCAGTATGTTTCCCGAACTTTAAAGTTACAGTAACAATAAATATTTGCTAATATTAACATGCATTTAAATGTGGCGTTTAAATTTCTTCACTAAACTATATTTAATTATTTTGAATGAGCGGCAGGTTTCCTCACACCTACCACATTACACTCAAACCACGGTTCAAACGTTCATATTATCGTGAAAGAAAATCCTGTTAATTCAAGTGTACAGTGTAACACGAAATATTTATTGATTTTAACTTTATGACACTATTGCATCATCGTCATATTATTTACAAAATTAATCTATTTTATAGAAGACATGGTTTAAAAATTATGGTTGCAATATAGACCGTACCTTTCTTCCTTTATTTAAGTGATTTTTTAATTAAATATTATATAACATGTAATAAAAACTAAATTCAACCAATAAAATATTATTAACAGTGTCATCCAATACCTTTATTACGCTTATAAACGTGAAGACATATTCCTGGAGAATTAACTATCGTGATTGAACAAATACGCTCGTTCGTGAAATAAACAGAACGTGATTTGAATTATTAGCAGTTCATTTTTTTATCATAATTATCATCGTTCTCTTTATATAATTCATTCCTTTATTATTTGCCTTATGTTTTTGTTGTTTTTTTGTATACTTACTTTCAGTTGAATATTTTTCGGGCATGAAATAGGGCTATTTCATGGATAAAATTGGACTGTGAAAAAAGTTAATTTGATAAAAGTAAAATTTCCATATTAAATTGAATATACGATATAAAGTCATCGTCCCGTGGTGTGTTGAGTTGGTCATAAGGTATACAACCTTTGACGGTGTGGCGCACCGCAGGGACTCGAGTTCGATTCTCGACTGTTCGTCGAGCGGGACTGGACTGGGATTTGTGGTTGCCTGTAAGAGATTAGTATCGTGGAACTAAGTCCACCATATGCATCAATTAGATACATTAAACTAGATAAATAAATAAATAAATTCGAATGACATATAATATAGTATTTTCTACAAGTAAGCAATGTAACTAAAATAGTATGTCCTGATATAAAGAAATATTTCAACCAACTACCCAATCAACAATAACAACGACAACAACTAACCTAACCAATTTTTCAACAATCCTAACCAATTTCTGCTTTTGAAGATGACTAAAGAAACTCCATAATCAGTTCTAGTTTATTTATTTTTTACAAAAAGCAAAAAAAAGATAATAAATAAATAAACAATCCTTTTGTATTTTTAATGGGGATTGTATTAATGTAACCAAGAGAAACCCGTTACTTTTTTCTAGAAATTTCTAGAATATTATATAATTGTATGGGCGATGTAAAGAAAATGCGGCGTTAAATATTTTTTTCAATTAACAACTGAATTCCAGATGTAAAGAACATGCATGCATAAAGAATGGAAATTTAGATTTTCGTGAAAAAAATGCTATGGTTCAATCGAGAAGAAAACACAGAGTTCTATTGTTTCATTAATTTTATTTAACTTTAGTTAATTTTATTTATTTAACACGCGTTATGTAGACAACAACTAATGCTTTTCTGTGACCCAGCTAAGTATCAATTACAAAGAAAAGGAATTAATTTCTCCAATAACGTCGATTGATAAAAAAATACTTTTTCTTTGTAAGAACAGAATTAATTGTATTTCAATATATTTTTTGTACCGATTTTGAACATATTTGTTTACGAGAATTGAAACTTTTTTGTGACCCAAATTTAAATTTGAATGAAACAAAAAAAATACGAAGGCAACAACTGTTTCAAATTTTCATGTCTGTCATATCAGCAACATGTGCAACAGATACTGATGACAAATTATTGCCATTATCCAAAAGAACCGCGTTTAAACTAACTCTTGATCTCTATGAACAATCGCCACTCATCTGACTGGTGTTGACATCTAAGGGTCTCCATAAGCCAACAGACATCATTACTAAAAACTAGATAAGAAAAATCGCCACTCAACTTCAGAAGAATTTTTGAAATCGCTTTCTCGGCTATAGTATCTGCATATTCTCACGCTTTTGTGAGAATATTCCGCCATTTTAGCCTAGAACTTATAACTTCTGACTGCCGTTTAGCTGAATTTGAATCCTAAAATAGTCGTTTAAATCTTATTGCGATAAGAAGTAAGGTTGTGATAAACGTCATATAAAAGTAGGATCGGTTTTTCATTACTCTATGTCTCTTGTTTAGTGTAAATAATTTGGATATTTCGGTACAGGAAGCTTTTTGAATGTAAGATAGATTGCAGACTGCAAATTGAGAAATGTAACTATGTGTTTTGTTTTAAATATGTTTCCTTTAACATTTCTTAAACGTAAATATCTACCCATTAAATTTCTTTTAGTTCTGTCCAAACCATTGCAATCACAAATACATATCTATGGTGCCAACCTACTAATCAGTAAGAAACCCAATACAAGATAAACAGCCTCCTCATAATATTTTTTTAGAAATGCATCAAAAATCTCACTCTAAAACATCAATTCACCACAAAAATAAAAAAAATTGTCTGTATTTTACTCTTTCTTTGCTAGCTGGAAAATTAATAGCAACTAATTATAATAATAAAATGTTAGAAACCATTTAAACGCTTCAGATGGCTAGAAGAGCTAACACTTACACAATATATAATATAAGCATGTATAAATATGAACGAAACTGCATAACTTGACAAAAACGAAACCCTTTCAAAATGGCTTCCACTTTTCCCTTCCCACGTGCATTTCAGAACAATTTATGTGGTGGTGATGTTATTAATAAATGACTTCAAACATTTATTGAACTCTTACAAAACACGAAAAACCTTTGAAATTAAGAGGCTTGTGTTAGAAAAAAACTGTGCTGATGGAAAAATTCTGAAAATGCTATCAAATTCAGGATATTAAATACTATTAGACTCACCACTAAATGTTCTAAAGAAAAAATCTTGTTACCAGTGTTATCTTTGCCCAGAATGTTTTCTTATGTTAAATTTAGAAAAATAAAAAATAACCTTTTTACGGTGGATCTCAAGTTAAGTTTGTGTTATCTTAAAAAAATACTAGCTTATTCTGATACTGGAATAGAAAAACTACTTCGTGATTTGTGAAAAAAATGGACGGATATAGCGGTATTAGTTTCAGAAGTAATTATTATCACAACAACGTATGTAACAAAATCTTTTTTTATTAAATTGTATTGAATAACGTACCTCGATGATACTAGTTCAAGACGGTCAATAATATTCACAAAATGCAAAAATCCATATAAAAATTTACGTTTCAAATTTATGCAATTAATACATGCTGACTAATTTGATATCATTTAAAAAAGAAGCCCATAAAAGAACACCTAGAAGACGAAATTCCGTAAAGTACTACTAAAAATTCCGTTACATGAAAACACAATTTTGTTGGCGCTCTTAACGTGGTACTTAAAAGAAAATTTGATGGCTTTTCTTAACTTAGCGGTCTCTTAGCACAAATTGCAATGCTAAGCGCCAATAACATTATATCAAATAGACATACCATCAGCCCTCTAAAAATGGATCTCAATAGAAGAGACAATAGTTTTTCGTTTTCAACACAACCATCTTTCTTTACGCATTTATTTTTCTTGCGCTTGGTGCTATTTGGGGCTTTACTTTTTGGTCTTTTATATGGGTCTATTGAGGGTAACATTATTGTGTGCTATTATTTGCTATCCATGCATCATTTTATAGTAATAAATATCAAAATATCCATCAGGTTTGTAAGTAATATCACGTATACAAAATTCAAAGTTCAAGAACAATATTATATACACTTACTTATATATTTAATTTTAATCTTTTTACATTTATTTTTGGTTTATGCACTTATGGAATGAATTAGAAAATTCATTCCATAAGTGCGAAACATATATTTAATAGCAAAAACAAAGAAATAATACGTAATTATAAAATCACTCGTCTTCATTTATGCACAAAAATAAATTTTTCTTGGCAATTTTGCTAATAGCCGACATCGTGTGTGTATGTTGCATTCAGTACAATGAGTGAAATATTATTAAATACACTTATTGTTATACGAATTATTATTAGTGAAACTGATGCACTAAGAATAATTTAATTGAAATAGGTATTTAATGTAGTAATGTGTAACTGAGCAAAATTCACAGTGGCCAGTGTGTATATAAGTATCATCAGTGAAGATGATAAGTCCTACTTTCAGCGCGTTTCTTATTTCCCGTGGAACCAAAATTGCCTTTATATTCAATTTTAGGCCACTTACTTTTTATAAATTTTTCTTGGCAATTTTTCTAATAGACGACATCATGTGTTATTCAGTACAATGAGTGAAGTATTGTTAAATACACTTACTGTTATACAAATTATTATTAATGAAACTGATGCATTAAGAATAATTTAATTGAAATAGTTAATTAATGTAATAATGTGTAACTGAGCAAAATTCACAATGGCCAGTGTGTATATAAGTATTATCAGTGAAGATAATAAGGCCTACTTTCAGCACGATTCATATATCCTGGCGAACCAAATTGCCTTTATATTCAGTTTTAGGCCACTTGCTTTCTTAGTTATATTACAAAGCCGTAAAAAATGGATGGTGTCAATTTTAACGCGGACTTACATCTTAAAATCGATTAAATTACTCGCTCTGAAAAACCAATATATCTAGGTGCTCTAAAAATAATTAACCTTCTTTTTTTCTATTACGATAACCGCTTAATTTTTCATAAACTTTGACTTTAATTTTAATTATTTTCTGGCTCAAACTTATCTATCTAGACCTTCATTACTTTTTTTATTTAAATATAATTCTTGAGTTCTGAAATATATCGCACCAATTCATAAGGGCCCTAAATTTATAAGATATATATGGAGAGTATTTAGCTTCTCCTTTGTTATACCATAATAATTTCAATGTTTAACATCTAACTTTATGAAAAGTTTCATATTCATTTTGCGATTGCGACCTTCAATACAAATTACAAAAAAAAACCTGCCTGCATTAAAATAAGAAGTCACCGGCCTTCATAAATCTTTTCTCCTCGTTCTAGGCAGTTCAGTGTATTTTAAATATTCGATACCCTATTATAAAAAATCGATTTAATTTCATTTCATATCATATAAGAAATGAAGTCCAAATTAAATAATTTATTAATTTTGAAAATTGATCTTGAAACATTTATTGGTGTATTTGTTATGTGTAGTTTAGTTGCTTAAATCGAAATTTCATTTAAAATAATGAAAGCGAAAAAAATAGTATTTGTTGGATTATGACGTCTAAATCAGTGTTCTTTTCAGTTTATTCATTTGTTTTGATTAAATATAATGTTAAGATCATTCAAATTTATTTTGATCCGTCCCTCACTTCATTTTTTAATTTTATATTAAAGAAATAAGCCTTATAATTTTAATACGTTCAACAGAGCATTACAGCTTTACAGTTTTTACAATTTCAAATCTTTACAAGTCGATAATTTATATAAAACTTTGCAGATAGTTAATTCAGATCGCCATTTTAATTAACATTCTCATTATCATCTATTCCTGTCATCGATCGTCTCTAATGAAGTGAAATATTCATTAATTACTTTAAGTACTCGCGATAGTGTATGACTGAGTTTGCTTCAAATATTTTATTCACGCATTCTTCAATTGTTTTGTGTTAAACATTTTAATTATTATCAAACTAGAAAATAAGAGTGAGATAGAAATATTCAATCGGTTTTGTCACACTTAGCAAGTATAACAGGATCAAGTGAATTCTGTCGTTTACTTATGGTTGACAATTGCATACGACATTTTCTATGAATGAGACTAAAATGGGACGCTTTGCAAAAATACGTGATTGTTAAATTTTTCCTGTTAATTTAAAGCATCTCTATTATTAACAAACTGAAAAAAGTTAATTCATGGCTAATTTTATAGCATAACTTTAAAATTTTTTGCTTACATAATAACTTATATTATCAGTTTTTGAAAAATTTTCTCCGTAAAAACCAATTTAGAGTATTGCTCGCGTTGCTAAAGCACGCGGGTATAGAAGTATATTCATTAATTTATTTCAAATCTAATTGTAGTCAATGGGTATTAATAATGAAGCACCTTTATCTCTATTTTTGAAAGTTTACGAAAAAATAAAATAAAAAAATAACTTTTTTGGATTTAATGGCAAACACAAATTAATTTGATTTACTTATTTCCAATTGTTTAAGATAAAGCATCTTTACATCTTTTACGTCTGCTAAAGTAATACTGTACTGTATATTAATATAATAACTATATTAATTTATTTCTAAATGCTTTAATTGTATTCCCGTTATATGCACGAATTTTATGATGTAAGGAACCACCAAGAAAGCATTTTTTAAATTAGTTTAATTCTTTCAGGATGACGGTGGTCTAAAGTATAAAAGAAATTGCTAAAATATCACCTCAGTACTCTAGTACGCTATTAATACATTTTGTCTGAAAATACTTAGTATGTAACTTTAATCTGAAAATATTTTTAATCTCTTATTGGGAAAGAGAATAATACGTAGAATTATATTTCAACCTAAATATCCTTAAAACTACGTTATGTCATACCAATAATTTTACTTTGATAAATATTTCTTTCAGAATTCATACTTTTTGCTGTATAATTTAGTAGATCTGCTAATGAAAATCTTGCTAAAGAAATAACTAATATTTGTTTTTCTCGAATAGCATAAGTTGGTACGCAATTTAAACAAAATACGTAAACATCGTATCAAAAAATTAAACGCTGTTACGAAGACAGCACTATATTATTCAGATAATAACAAAATAGAGGACTAATAAATATGATATTAGGAATTATCTAGATGACAGTATAATTTACTTTTGTTGTTTGTATATTTTAGGTTTTTTTCCGCCATTAAAAAGGCCAACTCAAACGTGGAATTTCGCATAACTTGCAAAATATATTTCCGTCGTACACTGTTTCCCAATATTGTTTTTATCTTAACAATATGAATAATAAACAATTTGACTAAATTCCTCTTTCCGACTGGCGGCTGCCGTCGATTTTAAACGGTATTATTATATTAACTCATTACTAGTTTCAAATTAGTATAATAGCAAGTGTGTTTGCGAAATCTGAACGCCATTATTCAATCTAATGTTAATGTTTTCATTTATATTGGAATCGAAATATAATAAGACCATAAATATTCTTCTAAATTTTAGCTTAATGCCACTCGTTAAAGTATAATAAATTACTTCCGTCATTGTAATTGCACTGCTATTTGCTTCAAAAATATTGCCATTAATTACGTCATAAAATGTGTAACATGTATAGAATAGTTATCTTGCTGCTTAAAAAATCTCTCAGCAAGTGTGGCAATATGTTCTAGTAACATAATTGCTTAAATAGATTAGAACAAACTAAGTCTCGTAATTATGTTTGGGACGAAATACTTGGTTGCTTTGCTCCGAAATATGTAATTTAACAGACACTCAAAAGCTTTGTAAATTTATTAAATCTTTCATAAAAAACGTGTTGTAGGTGGGACCATAAAATATAAATGGATTCGAAATTAATATATAATCGACGCGACGACAAGGAAAATGTCACCCTGAAACAAAAGGACTCAAAAGGTCACAGGGTTAACGTAATGGTGACAGCTTTTTCGCCTGTATAAATATTGAATATTTTTATATTCGTTTCAAAATAAGACAAGAAAAAATATGTAAAAGTTCATGCAAGGTCACCATCTCCATTATTATTTTCATTTGATCCGGTATAAAGGTCCCATGCGTGGAGAGACATAAAAGGATTATCCTTCACAAGAATCTATTCACAAAATGTTTTCACTTCTACCCTGCTTATTCACCAAACTACAATGATGTCGAAAGATGATCGATTTAATGAAGGCAATATCGCTAACAGCAACGTGCCTTATTCGAAAGCATTTGAATTTTTTTGTAAAAGAGGAGTTGTGGGTGGACCCCGCTGGCTATTACTGAACAATTAATGTTGAAATTACCAGTTTCCGAAAGTAATTATATTCAACGTTATATACATACACATTTATATGTATATATATATATATATATATATATATATATATGTGTGTGTGTGATATATTAAATTTCTACTCTCTACAACTTAAGAAAGACGTTGCATTTATGAAATATTTATTTAAATTTTTATAGGGAGAATCCTAAGACAAAATTAAAATATAAATTGAATTTATAATTAATAATAAATTTATTAAAAATATTTCATTACTGCCATTTTCCGTACTGGTAGAAATGGTATAAATCATTCCTTCTCAGTGGCATAGGAGTGCAACCTGTTTATGGAATTTGATTAGTTGTCTTTTTACTACGGGGCATATATGGAATTACTCTAATAGCATGATGTATCAAATATATTATACTGCTTTACTGGAGTGTTATATAATAGTAGGGATGACAAAACATGAACATTTCTAACTGTAATCTACATATAACATTGTCTTTTTTCGAAAACACTAACAATGTAGTTTAGTATCAGAACTTTATAGTTTTATAAATTCGCAAGTAAACAAAAACTGTAATAAGTATGTTACTGTACTATGTGAGAAAATTTATTTTTGAGATTGAAAAACACGCTTCATTCATATTACATTTCAAAAAATATTTGAAAACATTTTTTTCTTTCAAATTACAATTGTCTACCCCTCCGCTTATGTCAAATTTGTGTTCATAACACTTTAGTGGCAATCAAGTTTAAAGAAGTACCGTCTAGACCGGAGGTGTCCGACATAATTTTGTGGAGAGCCGGGTTTATTATTTTTGAAACCGTAGCGGGCCAATATCATAGTGAACTTTAAAAGAAAATAGTAATTTTAATTTTTCAACATAAATAATTTTTAAAAAAAAAGAAAACTTCAGGTTTACAAATTATCGCTTTAACAAGAAAACTGACGTTTTTTTGTTTGCACAGTGCATCTATGTCAGCTGATATTTTAAAAGTGCTGTCAATGTCAATGTGCTAACAATCATCCTATGCTGTTTTAGGAGAGAATTGCTTTGTATATCAATCAATTCCAACTGTAGGTTTAACACGGCGCTTTCAATTTCAATATTAAATGGATTTTTAAATGCTGTCATGTTGGGTATTTGTGATTTGAAGTCTATGAATCTCCCCTCAAACTCATTCCTCAACCTTTGTAACAACGACGCGTACTTGTCTAAGTCAATTATCTCTTAAGCTCTTGAAGATAAGGTCTCCCAATATACCAACTGTTTTTGTTCCAGTTGTTTTTCCAATAATATGGACTTTTTATAAAAGCTTGAACATGTTCATATTACTGAGTGCAAAGTTGATCTATGCCCTGCAGTTTTAAGTTAATATCAGAGAGATAGTTACGTCAACTAGGAAAGCCAGATCAGTCAACCACTTCTCATTGGTTAGAAAACTAATATCTTGGCATTTGTTTTCAAGAAAAATCTTTACTTCTTTGAGAAAATAATAGAATCGCTTTATTGTGGCTGCTCTGCTAAGCCAGCAAACGCGACTGAAGTATGCAATGTCTTCATGATGTGTTATATATTAGACAGAAAAGTCTGAAACTGTTTGTGACTTAGTCATCTTGCACATATGAAATTAACTGTCTGCACTACTTTTTATTATTGCTTGTAAATGGAATAATATTTTAATATCATTAATATTATAATAATATGGGTAAATATGGCACATATACACGCATGAACGCACACACGCACGCGCGCAAGCACGCACGACGTACGGGGACACGCACGTGCGCGCACGCGCCTTTGCATGTTATGTAGCTTTTCATTCTACAGTATATATGTAAAGGAAAAATCTAGCACTTTTTACTGCTCTAAAATTTTCATATTGACACTTTCTTTTACGTATATGCACATTACTACATTCTATCACTTTGCCAAACTGCTAGTTTCTGCGTATGGTTTAACGCAGAAACTTCTAAGAAATTCCTTGGTATTTTGGCAATACCTTTAAATTTATTTTACATAAAATTCTAAAATAAATATTCCATACGAAACAAAACACTAATCAAAATTTCAAGCACTTTAATAGCCCCAAAAAATAAGCATCAGCTGTTGACATAGAAATGTCTTTATGTCATATTAGTACGTCATATTTCAAGTTTCTAATTCAAACAGTTAGTGAGAAATAGGATTATGATGGGTAAAGGAAGGATTCATTGAATGGTCTTGTAAGAATTCCATTGTTTTTTTTTGTTTCTTTTAAAGTACGAGGCTCTGAAGGGTATGGAGAAAAAAAAATAACAAAAATATCAGCGGCAATAAAGTATTCATTAATAAATTTTACATTTTTTTTGTGCTCCATATAAAGTGTTTATCGCATACGAACGATTTAAAAAAAATGGTTAGATTGTACTATATATACGCCGAAGATATTTTATTTATCTGTCTTTATAAAAAAAATGATCGCTTGTTTTTTTTAGATAATTAAATTGGGATACAACCCGCAGATCATTCTTTTTTAGGTATATAAAATTATGTGAACTAACCTGGGTATTTAAAGAAGTAATTAAATAAGAGAAACCTTTATTGTCAAAATAAAGATCATAGACAACTTATTGTTTCTGATAACAAATACTAGAACAAAATAATAAATTGATGTGATACAATTTAGGAAAAAATATCTTGATGACTATAAACAAACTTTTGTATAAGTATGAAAGCTTCGAAACAATCTTCGAGTTCAATTATTGAGTAAAAATAGTTATATACTTGTTCCAATTACCTGGCAGTAATTTTATATTTGTATTCAAACTATTCATAATATTTTGTTTGAACTTCAAAATGAATTAGTTCTTATTCTCAATAACAAAACACTTAAAATCAAAAATTGAATACTAAATATTCGCTGAGATTGATAAAAAGGAGAAAAGACAATGAATTTACTTGACATTATAAAAGAAACTGAATTATATAAAGATCATTTTATCTCGAAAAAATTTTAATCGTAAGCAGAGTTAGACACCATCAAAAAGACGAAGGCTTTAAATTTCTGGCCTTCTAACGACAATACTTCAATTATCAATTAATTAATCAGAAACCTTGTCAAATAAGTTGTTGGTACGTATTTCATTATTGATATCGGTACTTGTCTCAGAATATAATTCTCCACCTCTCTCAGGAAGGAGACTCTCTTTTTCGTGTTTTTTTACTTATTCAAGAGACCATTCAAATTCGTATTTCAATTATAGTGTAAAAAGATAAATTTGTGCAAAATTTTCCTTAAATTTCACGAAAGTATGCAAAAGGAGAAATATACAATATGAAAAAGTATATTTTAATCCTAATCCCTTTTACGTTATATCATGTGAAAACTATAGGAAAAATATTACTATCATATTATAATAGAAAATTTTACGTTATCTGTATATGTATTCGTAAAATTTGGTGAAAAGGGGAAAGATCTGAAAACTATTCACATTTTCATGTCTATTTTTTTAATATTTTGCGATCTCTCAAAGAATGTGGAGTAGAAGCGATAATTTATAGTACAAATCTCCGTCATATGCATTCACGTTCCAAAGTGTTAAATTTAATTTTAAGTAAAAGTATGTTTCTTTTAATGATAGATAACTCACATAAGTAGTCACACAATCTGTGGGGGCAAAATATCAACAGAGTTTATAAAATGTGCGTGGTTATTGTTTTAATCACAGATAAAAGTCTTCGCACAACCATTAAAAAACTTCCAAATTGAATTTAAATTCAATATACAAAAGTAATTTATTAAATGCCAAGAATTATAGTGTAAAAAAGTAAAAGTTGAGTATAAAAAATCTAAAACCATCTTTAAAATTTTACGAAATCAAATCAAACTTAACAAAATGACTAAGTTGTTTGTCCAAGAAAATTTATTGTACTAAATATTAGCAGTAAATAATTAACGAATTAATTGGTCAACAAGTCATTACGATTTGTACAATAACTTCATTTTGTTATCATCTTCAATTACCTAGTACTTTATTATAAATGTAGCAAAATTATAAGAGAAAACTGTGTTTTGATAGATTTATAATTTTTAAAAAATAGTATTTCATCAGAAAATACAACAATTTCCTTTTACTACTCTCTAAAGAAAATATGCAAATTGATCACCGACAACATATGTAATAAAAAGCAAATATTTTCTAAGTAATCCAAAACAATTTTAGTATGTGAAATGTATCTAACATCAAAAAAAATTAAAATGCCAAAAATAGTATGGAGGAAAGTAGTGAAGAAAAAGTAATGTTTGCTATTAAAAAGCGTCATTTACTTTATATACAAAATATATTTCACTTATTAACCTAGAAGAAAACAATAAGGAAGTAAATTGTTTTTTTTTAATAAATATACATATTGAACCGGCATTTTAAACAAATGTATTACGTTTAAATGTATTATATTTGAAACAAATGTAGACGTTGGCTGTAAAATTTAATGACGCTATGTAATTTCAACGGTACTTCAGGTTACACACAAACCAGACAAGAGTAGAACTAGCATTATGACAGGACATACATGCTTAGATACACTCCAAAATTAAATATTTAAGGGTACATCTAATAAACTCTACGTGTGTGTGTGTATATATATATACATATATATATATATATATATATATATATATATATATATATATATATATATTATATAAAAAATTTTTTTGTCATATTTAACCAAATCAAATTCTCAGTCAAAATATTCTTTAAGTTCTTGTTATTAAAAAAACATTAAAATTTAATAAACTTCGTAACTAAGCCAAATTTCAGAATTATCTACGTAATTGTGCCAAATTTCAATTATTACTTGGAAAAATTTCTGAGGAAAACTGCTGTGACGGACAGACGGACGAACATATGAGTATCTTACAAGGGTTCAACTTTTTGTTTTTGCGTTATGGAGCTCTAAAACTATTTTCAATGACACTACACTCGACGCGATCCATATTCAAAAAATTCTATAAAATTCGTTACAATCTATTTAAAATTAAAGAACCTCTAATGCTGTGATATACGGATGAACAGAGCTATGTAACCAAATTATAATGTTTCCGTTTTTCTCCTTTCTCTTGTTTGCAAAGGGCTATTAATCAATCAACATGAAATAATACCGGATATTAACTCTTACAGGAGATAATTTAAATTTTAACGGCATCTATTTTAACTTTAGCTTAATCAAAACAAATGGTGTTCTTGCATACATCTACCATCTGCCACAAGAGATGTTGTCTTTTGTCCGCACTATTAACTTCTTATGACTTAATTTATTTGAAAATAAAAATGTTTAGACTTAGACGTTGACTTTACTGCAACATTCAAAACTAACGCAACGTTATTTTGCAAGAAAAGTGAGAAAATACTATATTTAATTAATTCATGGGGAAGAATGAATAGATTATATTATAAATAGAGTGAAAGATGATGCGATAAACGTAAATAATAACAAAATGTTAAATTAAAAATATGTTACAAATCATCCATTTAAATTCATTAAAGTTTTGTTTAAAATATTGCTCGCCCACGTTTCTTTCACATAGAGAAAAATTTAAAGGCATCTTTTTTATCATATATTAAGTGACAATACAGATGAGCATACGATAGGTACTATTACTTTACTTCGGAGGGAATCTTGTGCTACAGTACACATACCAACCTGTGTTTAATTTGAACCTAACAAAGTATAGATATGCCTTCATGCTTCCTATGATCATAAATTATTTCCTTTATATCATGGGTTAAATAGAAAAATTGTTTAAGAGAATAAGCTTTAATTTTCTTATAAAGATATTTAGTCGAATATATATAAAACAGCAAATAACAAATAGTAGGATATAAATGATTCCCGTCAAAGAAATATAAAAGTATATTTTTAAATGAATATATTCTCCAAAGTATACAACAAAATTTCAAATCCATCTTTATTTTTAGTGAAAAAGTAGTTTAAGAAGTCATAAATTATATCCCGGAAATTATACCGAACTATAATATATCTTAAATATTAACTCCTCTTCCTAAATGGATAAACAGAAAATTTTTTATAAATTTATTAAATCCCAGTCATTTCCCATGGAATTTAATATATATATATATATATATATATATATATATATATATATATATATATATATATATATATATATATATATATATATATATATATATATATATATATATATATATAATGAACCATATCAGAGTTATTTTATTATTATTTGATGCATTTTATATTGCGATATGATGACAATTTATTTTTATTGAGATATCGTTTTTACCTACTTCAGTCATTAAAAATGCGAATAAATAAAAAAAAACGATGTAAAGTCCACAGACGAGAGTTTTAATATTGGTACATTAAAAATGGCTAAACTTTATTTTTCAATATTTTTTATTATTCGTAGCGCTTGACGGACTATGAAGCGGTCGTCCCGTAGCTCAGTGCACTGTTTTCTTCCAGAACCGACCCTTCTACTGACGGAGCCCGTTTCTTGGTATCGTTGCCAGGTCCTTTGGATGGTGGAACGGCTTACATTATATTGCTGAGACACATAACATTGGCTACATCCTTCTTCAAACAGCGCAATAATTTTACTAGCTCATATCGTTTTTTCAACCATACTGAGAACAGCAAACAGAAGTGAACTAATGCAGCAAACAGCAGAAATTTAATTAAAATGTCGTAATTAATGTGTAAAAAAACGTTAAAATAAAAAACGTAACAAATGAAAAAGAACTTAATAAGAGTTGGATTTCATTTACCTCCAAAAAATACGTTTTTGTCAGTGAAAGAGAATTTTCATTCAAAAAAAATAAATTTCAAATTTAGAACGTTCGGTTTTATGTGCCAGAATACACTATACCTGCCAGTAACAATTACATTTAATACAACATCTTAATAAATAATATTTTGTTAATGATATGACAAAATCAAAAACACCCGTTCTTTATGCAAAAGAGTATATATATATATATATATATATATATATATATATATATATATATATATATATATATATATATATAAGGAATTTGGAAGGGTAATAAATCTACGTGATATTTCAATGATATTTGATAAATATTACAATATATGACTAGCTTCATCTCACAGTTTCACTCGCGTGAAATTTAGAATAAGAAAAACAAATTTCTCTCTCATTTTGTTCTTGGTCATAAACTATAATCAAGTATATAACTATTACCATGAAATTTTATTTCTCAAAATCCGTCCAAAGAATTTTGCGTGATTGCCGCACAAAATAACATGCAAAGAGACGGACAAAAAATTCTAAAAAGGTTGTCTAGCTCCTATTATCATTCAATACGCTAAATCGATCACTCTTTAAAATATTTTCCATGTACAGAATTAACTCTCTCAAAATTTTATTGTGAATATCAAACGTAAGTATAATATTGGGATAATTTTTTCACATTTTGAATGCTGAATTCATAATAAATTTTATTTAATGTCACCTTTGACATTTCTGCTCACAGTTTAACTGTGAACAAAATATTTGTTTATACACTTTCTTCCCCCGGGTTCTATAACGACCCATAACTAATTGTTCACATGGGTTTGGTTAAATTTTTTAACAAGATTTTTTTCTTTCATGCGCTTTATTTTAATTAAAAAAAATTTAGTAATGTACGTCAACACGATACCCGTATGCACTTTTCCTACCCTTCTTTACGCCTCTCCATGTGCGAACACACTGCAATAAATGTCATTAAAATAACCATTTCTACTTTGACTTACTTTCAAAAACCTTTTTTTCTCTTAAACTACTAATTTAAATTGTAATATAGATACAAAGAGCGCAAAATGCTGAAAAAATATGATATTCATTTCAATGACGATTAATAAACTGACCTAAGTATCACTACTATAGCCATACGCAAGTACTAAGTAAGGGTATTAAATATTTGCAATATTATATTAATATCCGATGAATACTTCCGCTCCTATATGATGCAATATTATTATTTGTAATTAATCGTAAATAACAAGAGGATAACATAATGAAACTAAGGTAACCACACACAAAGAAACTCTTTACAATAAACAAGCGTGACTTATTCGATACTCGTACCTTCCCTTTCACGTCGGTTAGTCACTAGTTGACTTGATAAGAACGCATAAAAAAATAAACATTTTTTCATATCTCAATATATCTCTATATAATAATTTTGCACGCTGTACTGAAATGAAACCCCATAAATATATTTAAAACTTAGTTATTTCAAAGTATTCTTAAACATTTGTGAATATTGAATATTTGGCGTTAATTTTGTAGAAATTCATTATTCTCAATTAAATGAAACTACGTGATATAGTTTTATTTCTACTTTCTTTACGTTCTTTACCACAACCTAGGTTTCATTGTATTACTACAGGTGGGCTGTTAGCAGATATTAAAAACCTAGGTCGTAGTAAAGAACTTAAAGATAGTAGAAATAATACTACATCACGTAGTTTTATTTAATTGTGAACATTTGTGAAAACAAAACTTTACTTCTTGATAAATTCCTACGTAAATAAAGGACACTTTTAATTCAAACCTTTTTAGCAAAATCACGAAAATGTATTCACCGCTACGATCTTTCATGTGACTTCTTTTCTTTTATTTACACGCTTTTCCACGTGAAGAGTGTCAGTCATTAGTGACTACAAATTTTATTATAAATTTTGGTACTCACAATGGAGGTGTGGAAAGAATTGTTTATACCTTTTCCTCTCTTCCACATACCCTGAACAGATTTATTTATTAAGAAAACTTTCCTTAAATAATGATATTACAACAATTTTAGTTTTTCCGTTCTCTTTTATATACTCCAAATTTAGTAATGTAATAATAGAATAATATGTATTTAATATAAGTAAAAATGCTATAACGATGTAAATATTTCAAAGTATGAGGAATCTGCTTGCTCTAGCAATTGGTCAATGATTCTTTGCTTAGTGGTGAATCTTTTTTCAACAAAAAACTAAATTTGTAATAAAATTAATTTTATTCTTATATATATATATATATATATATATATATATATATATATATATATATATATATATATATATATATATATATATATATTCTGTCATTATAACAGAAAACCAATTTTCATAAAACTTGGTAGTTTCATTTTAATAAATTAATCAACATTCCAGTCGATAACGAACTTAAAAACTCGTTAAATTAATAATTTTTCGAAGTTTTGAAACATTTACAAATTGAATTTTGTGAGAAGCCTGTGAAACGGCTTATTAAAAAAGTTAATGTTATGATAATCACTATCCCATTAGAAACAATTTCTCACAAAAAATAATTTCTGAATTACTTTTAACTTTGGATTACATCCTCTAGGTAAAAAGAATATAATTGCGTACGAATAATACGAATTAGGAAAATGCTTTTATTAATAAAAAACGCTTTGAGTAATATGTATTAAACGGAAAGTACTTCAATACTTGAACGACTAAAAGCTTGAGTGGCTACTAAAGAAACATTTTGATGACATCTCATTTGTAACCGTGAATAACAACGGTAAAAATACAACACAGTTATATGTAATTTATTGCCAAATCAATCAACTCTATATTGTATCACAAATATATCGGACGATTTCGCATAAAGAATAGAATAGATTTCCGAGTTATAACAGCAAAGAATAATCTCTAGAATATGTGTTGTCAAAGTAAGTAAACATAGCAACAGGGTCAAGCTTCTTTTTAGTTTTAGTGGGTGGAGGAAAAACCTTCAAAATATATCCAAGTTTAGTCAATGAGTGATGCGAAATTTTTATCCACTAAAAATACACCACATTAGGGAAGACTGGAGTTGGTTGTGACAGAGGTAAGTAGTTACAGCGGTAATGGTAGTTAGACAAAGAATGCAATAGTAACACTAAAAACATACAAATGGTCACGGCACGATCGGCTAGATGGCACCTCGTCTCAGTTGCCGCTAACGCATTTGTGAGATAAGCCCATACAGGTAAGTGTCAAAATCGCAGGCTAATAATTTTTAATTTTTTAGTAATATTGATCTAACAAACAATTAAAGCATAGCTTTGTATTAGTGTATATTTATTCCTTAATGCTTTCTTTTTGTAATAAATCATTGCGTTTGTACAGTGGTACTAACTATATTTTTTCTATTTAACCTTAAATGTTACTTGCCCTTTAGTGATTAAATCATTTAACAAAATATTTTTCAGGATGGTAACTTCTTGTCTGACAGAATAATAAACAAAACGGCCGACTCAAACCTTGTAAATATTACTGATAATATACAGAACACTCCACTTCCAATTGCTATCACTTCATTTAACTTAACTCAACATACCGCCACACAGAATACTCCACCTTCTAATTCCAAGGTTACCGAAGATTCTAAATTATCTATTTCTAAATTAATGAATACCACGGCTGAATTCAAAAGCCCAATTTATACTTATCCAGTTTCTGGTTGTAGCAGAGATCTAGTTCATAATGAATGTATTTTTCTCCCAAAATACTTCGGCTTTATACAAAACCTGCTGCGAGAACAAAAAAATTACACCTAAAAACCGCAAATCAACAATTTTAATAGATACATTAGAGAAAAATACATTGACACTAGAACAATATATTACAACCAAAAAAAGGAAAAGCAACTGAGAAAGAAAAGATCACTAAGCAAAGTAAGAAAACTGAACCAAGAAAAGTAACTAAATAAGGAAATACGAGTATAAGTAAGGGAAGAGAATCAGCTAATAAAACGGGAAAAATTGTTGTAAAGGGAAAGGTGTTACAAGACTCTAATGAACTAAAGATAGAAGATAATATTTTTTGTCTGATGTGTTGTGAAACGTTTGATCAGAGTCGATTTGGTGCGGAATGGGAACAGTTCGTTATTTGTGAAAAATGATCACACTTGAGATGTACTAAAGGAAATGTCTTTTACATGCGTTTGAATTGCCAAACTTATTATTCAGATTAGGTATAGTAACTGAACTCCTGTATTTAATTTTTATCCGATTGTTAATTTTTTTGCAAAAAGATAAGAGTAATTTGTGTTTATTCGATTAGGTGTAATTTATGCTTCGATAAATCTTACTAAGTTTTTGTTTATGAAAGAAATTTATAATTTTTTTAGGGTTAGAATTCACCTGTTTTTTGCTTTTTCTGAGACACAAGGCCAAAAGAGATAGGATGCTTAAGCTTTTATTTAGGAAACAAGTTTATAATTTTTATGACGTCATAAGTTATCAAATTTTTATGTCGATAAAATACAATACTGCTCTATTACATCCTGTAGATTTAAAAACACTTTGTTTCATATCAAAATAAGTAAAAAAACTGATATTGTTCTTTATAAAAAGTCTTAAATTAAGTTTGTTTCTTATTGTAATATTTTGCCCCGTATTATGTAATAACCAGCCCCTGGGGCGAAGTTTAATATTACGCGACTTTCTTCCCAGAATTTGTTTGTTAATGTTACTTCTAATGGGCTAATATCGAATTAAAATTTGAAACCTGAACAGTTATTTACTGAAACAAACCTATAACAACGTCAAATAATCGAACAAACAAAAAATTGTGGTAATTTGTTTAAAAAATGTCACAACCAGCCTCAGCTCCCTTATTCGTAACCAACCTAAAGTTGACCCTATTACCGACATTTATTTCATTCATTTTATTATCACATGGCTATCACCAGTACTAACATTTACAATAGGACAGGCCTCTTATCGGATTTTATACCATCAATTCACAAGGTTTATATCTCTTGAGACGTTCTCCACAATTCTCCAGAGCACTTTTATTTGATTTGTACTTTCTAGACGTTTGTTTGAAGATTTGACTAAAGATTCGTACTTTATTCTCGAAAGAAAGTTTTAAAGAAGAAAGGCAAAAATCTTCTAAATAAGATCTAGAGTTTTGTAGTATTGTTTTGATAAATGTCAATGAAGTTAATGCTGTAATCCTTCAAGTTCGACTTAATTAAATACCTAGCTTACGTCCAAGAATACTGCTATATAGACTTTTTTCTCTTCAAACACCTGTTCGATCTTGTATTGTGATTCTATATAATTCACCTGTAATTGAGTCTAAATTCAATTAGGCAATTTGGGAAAGTCCCTTTTTCTTAATAATTGTATTTAATATTTTCAACGATGCTTTTTTAATCATTTTTTCCCTAACAGGAAGTTATGATATTGGTAATTGCGACATCACTTTTGAAGGCGGTTTTCCTAGTTTTAATATGACGATGACTTCCTAGATTTTGGAATATGTCTTAATTTAAAACAGCCATTTATAATCGCAATTTTATGGGACTACATCCGACTACAACGAGCCTAGCGATTTATTACTGCAAAGTCTGAACCTGCAAAATTTTTCAGTTATTTCAAAGTATTTCTTCGTCATTTTTTTCAATAATGGTTACTTTTTAATACGTTATATTTTTTGGGAAAGGTTTAAACACCTCAGCAAAGTCTTCTACAAAGAGATCTAGCTTTTGCTTAGGTTCACCCATGAAGGAACTTTAACAAGAAATCTCTTTAATTTCTTGGCAAATTTACACAAGGAATAATCGGTGATATTGTTTTAAAAATAATTTCTTAAAAATATAAATATGGCTCCTCTGCCTTTTTTTAAATATACTTAGCCGATTCAATACTTTTTATTTTTGTCTTCTGGGTATCTAATTGTTTACCATTTATTATGGATTTTCCTTAAATGGAGAAAGTTACAAGTTCAACTTTATTTTTTTGTGTAGATTACCTCATATTTCCGTCATTTCTCAATCAATTTGAATGATTCTTCTTTTATTTGGAAGGGTATATTTCTAGTACGGACCAATGATAATTTGGTCCCAGTCTAACCAGAGAAATTAATGATGTGTCATAGAATTTCTCAACATTGATCAGCGCAATTACCGTGATCGAGTTTTAATAATGAAGTTGTAACCAATTTGGATGATTCTTTTTTTATTTGGAAGGATATACTTCAAGTATTGTCCTATAAAAAAATTATTTATTTATTAAATAATTTATTCTTAGAATCTAGTTATGAAAATTCAAGATATACCGCATAATTCCTATGCATTGAAAGGCACTCCGGCTCTGTGAATAAGTTTGAAGTATATAGGTTTAATAATAGTCTCCTAAGAGACGACGAAGGGTGAGCCAAAGTTTCTCTTCAGCAAAACCAGGATGCAATTATTAAAACGACGGTCATAAGGGGGTGACAGGAATTTCAAAGTCAGGGTACATAGATGGGCATGAAATCTTCACTGACGTGGAGAAGTCAATTTCTCGAATTTGGAGTGATATGACTTATCTTGGCATTGCAGGAAAATATTAAAATGAATAGGTTAGACATACACGAGTACATACAATATAATTTTTACCCTTGATCCATTAATCCTGATGCGACAGGTATACTTCTTGTCTAAACTTGTTCTCGATTTGAAGATTTTCTGTTGTTAAATTAGTATTTTTAGCCTCCAGCAGAGACTCTGCCACTGAACTCCAGATTTCAACTTTTCGGTCTCGACGCTGTGGGAACACTGCCTGCTTAAATTTTGAGACTTCCGGACTAGTTTTTTTAAATTAGTATTATAGATCTCAAGCAGAAACTGTGATATCGAAACTCTTATATTAGTGAGGCGTGCCTAAACCATGAGACTTGAGGATATACTGTTATTTTATTAATATGTTCAGTTTCAATGAGAGTTTTTAAAACAAAATTCTAGGTTTCTTAGTCTTAATACTGTAGGGATATTATCTGCTGAAATCGTGGGACTTATGGTTCTGATGTCTTTAAATTAGTATTTTGAGTCTCAAGTAAATACTTTGTAATTAAACTCTAGATCCCTACTGCTATGTCCTCATGCTGTTAGGGTATTTCCTTCTTAAATTATGAGTCTTGAGGAACTGCAGTTTGTATATCAGTATTTTGAGTCTCAAGCGGAGACCTCAATATAGTATCATAGAAAAATAGTTAGAATTTAAGGATGGAAATTTAAAGTATGCCATAGAATTTAACAACAATTAACAGCACAGCTGCCGTGATCAAGTTTTAATGACATTGATCTAATGATAATCTAATAATAAAAACTTTAAAGTTTTTAAATTACTAAAGGTGGCCTAAACATGCTTTTAATAACAGGAAATTTTCACTGGTGAAGATTACTCTCATCAAGTTTGCGAGATTCTTTAATTATCATATAGAAGTTTCACTTGTCTTAAAAGAAAAATAACAAAGTAAGCAAAAAAATAACGAAGTAAGTAGGTAGACAAGTAAGTATATGCAAAGAGGTGTCGTTCAATTTACCAGTGTTTAATTTAGATTTAGAATTAAATTTTGACAGTGGATATTTTTATTATTTTGATTTATGCTTACCTATTATGGTGAACATTTTGGTTAACAGAATTTTTGTAAGGTTACTTGTTTTTATTCGCAATAAAAATTTAATCAAATAGAACCTAAAACTCGAATTTGAAAGTAAACGTACATTGCTATCAATTTCTAGCCTCGGGATCATAAGATTGATAGATAAATTAAATTACAATAAAGGAGTCTTGTATTCCTATACAGACTATTGCAAGCGCTCAATGGCGTTTTTGAGTCATATTTTTCGCTATAAAAGTTGTTTTTTTTTTTAATTTTAATTACTTTGAAAATCATGTTAAACATATTCAGAAAAAGTTAATTGTAGAGACAGTTTTATGTGTTTTATCTTATTGATAATAAATAATCGACGTCTAGCGTAAATGGCCCTTAGTAAAGTTTCTGTCAGCAAAATTAAATATCGTCTCCTTGAAAGCAGCTCACGTGGAAAGACTATAAGCTCTATTTGGTCATAGAAATACTCATTTAATTAAAATGATAATTGGCGTGATTAATCACAATTTCCTTCGTACTAACGATGCCCTGATTTATATCGAATAAATCAAGGCTTCGCTAGTAAGTGCAGCGAAATATATATTTTTGAATGTCTAAGATTTTTAATATGAAAAATATATATCATTGTTAGCCAATTATATTATGATAGCTTTTAAAAAATAATGGCAATAAAATTAACCACATTAATAAATTGAGATCGATTAATTTTGATTCTTTGGTACCACTTTAAATATTCACGTAGAATGGAAATACGGAAATAAGTTTTTTAATTACCATGTGCTATTTTCAAGTTTTGTGAATATCGCCCTAATAAAGCAATTAATTACTGCTCGTAGCTCTCTTTCCATGCCAATTTTATACTGAATTATGTGGTTAATTAAATTTAATATATTATTGAATCCAATAAATATCAAATGAATGCATCGTTCTCTTGCTAGTAAAGAGATCCAAGCGACAACGAGCTTCATTTGAAATAATTGGTTAAATCGTTTATCAGCTTACAATGCCATGTTTCAGAATATTTTAGAATAAATGTTAATCACATTTAATTATATTTCATATTGTACTCTGTATATCACTTAAATATATTTGCAATTATATACTTTACAATTCATTATACTCGGACATTCCCTTAACACAATTTCGATGAAATTCTGAATTAGCTCTCTTCACCGCTTAATGTTCATAGGTAGTATTTTGTATATTAATTAATGTATGCTTTACGTAAACTTGTTTTTCTTATGAATCCTTCCCTTCCTATTGTAGGTATATAAGTCTTTCAGTGCAAATATTACTCGAAGCCGCTTTATAAAGTTAGGTATTTTGCGTCATTTTACGTAACATCCATGCGTAGAGTCGTTACACACACACATACTCACTAGTAGTAAACAACTCCGCAGTACATAAACACATTTAAAATACAAATACTATAGTTTCATTTTTACTTTACAAGTATTTAAACTTTGTGATATGACAGTGATAATGTTTATATTACTACGACTACAAAAGATACGACTTTTACATGAATTTTAAAATATTTTAAAAATTGTTTACATCATCCGTAAATTGACAAAATATAGAGTTCATAATACCAAATACTTGCAATATTGGAAACTATTTCAAAAGCTCAACATATATTTTATATTTATGTTACTTTCAAGGATAATTGTGCTATTAATATGTTTAATAATTTATTTAGCTATACAGCTATTAGTAGCATATTTTCAAGTTTATTATTTAGCAGTATTCGAGAAAACACTTCTCTATTAAAAACAAGTGCCTTAGTAATTTATTACCAATAAGTAGGTACTAATGTTGAGTTAATTATTTTTTATTTTCTACTTTTCTTGAAGTCAATTTTTTAAAATATGTTTTATTTTAGAATCTTATGTATCATCATTCCATAAAGTTAAATTCGTAAACGTATAATCACAAATGAGAATTTATTTTATGCTAATTTACTTAAATGTATTACATTATTAAAATAAAAATTATGGAAAAAATTAACCTTTTACTAATATAAAAATAAATACATATATAGCAAGAAATAATAAATAATATAATCAGAAAATAGTAATATATATAATTTACTTCAATCTATTCCAAATTTAATCAAATTTATTCATAAGAAATGTAAAACAAACAGAACGTGGATCAGGAAAAGAAAAAAGTATGTAGTAATACTTACCTTACAGAAACGTCAACCGATATTAATTAGTACAAGTCTGTGTTACTGATAAAATTGTCACACATAAAATAGGTCCAATAGGATCCAGGCTCATATTTGAAAGCGATCTCCTTTTTCTATTTTTAAATTATCATAGCTTGAAAACAAAAAAATTCAGTGAGCGTGCACTTAGAAACTTCAATTTTGTAAAAAACACTAACCTTTATTTAATATCCAGTAATTTGTTTTAAAGAAATTCGAAGAAAAGGGCAATCAATGGATTAAAACGGTTGTAAATTATATCATATGGTTTTAATGTTATTTCTTGTTGTTACATCAAATAAAAAATATATTGTACTGTTATGAACCCATTTTATAGAGAGAAGTCTGAGATTTTATTGCAAGCATCTATGAGAGGACATAAATCAAAGGAATAACGTAAAGAAAGTGAACTTTGATAAATCAATTCAAATCCCTCTTAAATCCCTCGATGATATGTTACTATGAATAAGATAGCGTTTTATTTCCAGTTCACGTCTTTGTGAATAAAATACTAAGTAAATGTCCTTTACTTTGCAGTACAATATTGCAGAATTCGTCTCAACTGAAATAAATTCACGTGATTTCACATGAAATTGTTCGTCGTTTTTACTTTATCTACCTAACAAAATTTGTGAGCACAGAAAATACTGCCAAAACCAGAAAAGGAAGTAACTTTTTGATATAAACGGTAGGCTTTTTCATACATTCTAGCATTAACTTCTCCATCCATAAATTATATAAAATCGATCCTTATTATACAATTTTTCTTAACATGATGATTTTGATCCGCTAGATGCACTTTCTGCAATTTTTGTAATTGTCTCTTAGAAGAAAAAGAAAATAAATTAAGGTATCTACCAATTTTGTTGAATGGATATAACAGTTAAAGGATTAAATTTATTTTTGAAGATCTGTTTGATTTAACACTAAATCCTCGCGGCAGAGTAGTATTTTTGAAATGTATGACTTTGAGTGATTGATAAATTATTTCTATAAAACTAAATTCTTATGTGTATACATAAGGACTTACTTATGTTTATACATAAGGAAACTGAGCAAAAAAGTACTCTAATCTTACCTTTTCAAAGAAATAACATTTTATTTTAAGCTCAAGTAAATAAAAATTGTATGATTCTGCTCACCATATCATACTTTTATATATTTAAAAAAATTAACTTTAATGCTTATGTACTGTTCCTATATGGATATATGCATAAAGAGTTATATTAGTTAAGATACTCGCAAAATGTCTGCGAACATCAGACTGGTGTCGATGAAAATTGAATCTTTTCATTAAATATTTAAGTATTCCGTTTGTTCTATAAGAAATAGTGACAGATTTAGTTTAGTTAGAAATAGTGACAAATTTACACAACAGGAAAAACGCGAAAACATCTAGGATATTATTTCTCCTAAAGATATTTTACAAAAAAAAACTTTACGCTTTAGTATATATTTTGATAAAGTTAGACCAGGTACAAAGGAGTAAATGTTGGCGATATCCTCCCTCTATAACTGATGTGCCTTCTTTTGTTTTGAGATTTATGAATTAAATAAGTACCCACATAATTCTAGGTATTTATAATTGTCTAATTAAAAAATATTTACTACTCTTTAATTCATTTGTTTGAAAATGGCTCAGTTCTTTTTTAAAAATCATTCCCTCTTAAACTAGTTTGGCAGTTTTCCATTTTGACTTTTTTGGTTTTTTTTTACATAAGTAATATAGTTTGGTACTTGAATTGGTGGAATTATGAAATTTTATCCAATTATTGTTCAAGACGATGTACAAATCTAATTTTTTTTCAATCCGGGAACATAAAGTGATTTTCACTGATGGTGGAAAGATAAATGATATGTTAAAGGAGGCAAAATACAGTGAATATTTTATATTCACTATATTTTGCCTCCTTTAACTTATCTTTACAAGTTCATAGGTCACAAATACTGACAAGCGTCTAACGATGAAACCGGAATATGGTGACAGAAACTCCTCTATGACGAAGTCTGGATTCATTATGGGTGACTTTCTTTCACGAGTATTTTGGTCACAAGAAATAGCCAGGGTTTGCTGATGATATCTGAAAGGTGACGACAGTACTATACACTGATTTAGGCACATTCGACTTATTTTGACAAATCCATTGGCCACAATTGATGACAAAAGTCTTATGTTGTAGCGGAAAGACGATGACCTAAACTCGTCATTGGCGAATAGATTATTCATTGTATTAGACTTATTTGACTTGTCCTGATGAGTGCTTTTACAAGTAGTAGCTGGGATATATTGAAAGAACCTATAAGTGAAGATAGGAATAAGCTAATGGTGAAGGGTGGATTCATCAGGTGGACTTTCGGCTCGTTTGATTTATATGAAGAGCTCTTCAGTTACAATTAGTGGCAAAGGTCTAATGGCATAAATAGCAGGCGATAACAGAAAATGAATAATAATTAAGGGTAGATTTATCGATTTTGAGTCCATTTTACTTGCTTTAAGAACACTTTGGCCACAAGTGATAGGTCAGTTATAGGAATTCCTCTGTGGTAAAAATAAGGCCATGAAGTTTGAACACGTTTGACTTACCTTGCCTCAAGTCAAAAAGCAACAAAATTAATAGAGAGGTATGTAAAGCAGATATGTACAAAGGTTTTAAGCAACTGAGATAATAATACAGCATAACTTTTAACGGATAACAGACTTTATAATTTTTTATTAAGAATTAAGATAAAATTTTCAGCTATCATTTTAGAAAATACAAACAAATATAATTTGCAGCACTATTCCTTGCGAAATAATGAATGGCATATTCAATTTTAAGGACAATTAGGTTACCCAATATGTTATAACATATTGTGAAGTAAAAATGTCATAGAATATTAATACTGTTACCGATAAATGTTACAATTTTTAGATTTCCGTAGCCAAAATAGGAACTCTTGCATTTTCGTCATATTCGTCCATCTTTATATCTGTATGTCTCAGTCATTTTACTCGCTAACTATTAGCACTATGTAGCTGAAAGTTGGAATGTTTGTACACATTTATAACTTTCATTTATTTACTATTAACAAAAATTGTTTGGTTAGATAATCCATCGTGCAGGTTACCTTCAAAAATTTTGAGCATATGAGATCAACAATTGTTATCTAACAACATCGTGTGCCCACTCCTTACCAGATCAACTGCTATTTCTAAATACCTGAAAATTTAGTATTTTCAGGTTGTATAATTGTATGCATATAACAATAGTTTTGTGCATAGCAAAATTAAAAGAAAAATTGTCACAGATAATTAGGCTCTGCTAGTTTACTTATAATAAACGACCAATCTTAGAATGTTTCTCTAATGAATGGATCTATGACAATTAAATACAAGTGACTTAAATCAATGTGGGAAACAAAACTTTATAGCAACTGGTATATAAATATGAAAGTGTGTCAATTTATTTACAAAAGAACAATTTTAGTTTTTTTACAAACACACTTTTAATAATTATACAATACAATGAACAAATCAAATAATACCTATCCAGTTGTTTGTTGATTTAAATTTTCCATTCCTCAGGTATTAATTATTCACTTCTAAGTCAATTAGTATTACCAACATCTGAAAACGTCGTAATTCTCAAACAAAAATCTCACTTTAACCACTTATATAGCAAAAAATAAACCCAACCATAGCGCATTTCAGAAAATAATAGTGGTTATTTATCTCTGAACAAAAATATTCAATATAAATAATAGTATATTTTTAAATAAAGGGAAGGGATGGAAATGTTATTTATATATACGTACGTTTGTTTGTATATATGTACATGACAATATTTAAGTATATATTCATTAAATACCACAAATACCTGTTTCACATTCAGTAAATGAATAAGGAAAATTATAACTTTTAACAAAAAAATTTAATCGACTTCCAATAACTACGTCCATAATATGATAAAACTGCATATATTACGTAAAAATTGCAGCATTCATTTGCCCTTTTATGGTAAGAAGTTTCATAATAGAAAATTCAATACAAAATTTCAAACATTGGTTTCTGGTTTCTTGAATTTGGTATTTTGAATTTTATTACAACTTCAATTTGCCTAATTTTTCCTTTTTTATGTATATTCATGTCTCTCCCGTTTCTCGACAAATATATAAGATTCTTCCTTTTTCTGATTCCTTTTTTTGAAGGATATATTTATATTATAGCCCCATAAAAATGTGATAAGAATCGGAGTAAGCAAAATGAAGATAAACCATAAAACTTCCAAAATCGAACATCCCTCGCACCGTGAGCAAGATTGGATGACGTAGGTATAGTCAATTTGGTTATTCCTTTTTAATTTGTAAAGTTATATCACCAGAATAATCCCATGAAAATGTAGTTAAAATTTGACCATATAAATTGAAGTTATACTGCAGAATTTCCCAAAATCGATTAGCACATGTGACGTGACCGAGTTTTGAGGATTTGATACTAATGAGAATTTAATCAAACACAACTAAGAGCCATATAAAGTTGCTCTTTAGCAAAATCAAGGAGCAATGATACAGCCAAAATGTGGTGACAAGATCTCTTCAATAACGAACAGTAAACTAATTGTTTGACTTGACTTGACGTAGAAAAAAGTAATGGGTTAAATAATTCGGTAAGTATATACGGCTATATACAATGTATATAGGAGTATATACATATACAATATAATTTCAACCTTTTATTCATAAATTCTAATGCCGCTGGTGCACTACATGTTTAAGCTATGAGACGTGAAGATTTGCTGTTTTTAACATAATATATTAAAAATTATATATATATATATATATATATATATATATATGTTTATATATATATATATATATATATATATATACATATGTGTGTGTGTGTAAATCATACACTTTACTGGTCGTTTCAATAAATTCATACAATTTTCTTTACTTACTTATACATACATAATAATTAAATATAGAAAATTTTATGACTTTATTGAAACAACCAGTAAAATTTACGAAGAATAAAATGTTATTATCTTGAATAATGAAAAATGTCTCAAAATTGAACACCTTTAGACATATATGTTTAAATAATCTAGTTAACACAAATAAAAACTCAATGAGTTTTATACAGCATTATTACCAAAAAAAAAACGTTCGTAAAACTAAGTATCTTACTTAGTTTTACGAACAAAATTAAACACATACTTCTAATCAAGAATAAAAAACCTATATTTAATAAGGCGTATAGATACCCAGAAAATTTTAAATCAGAAATAAACACACAGATAATAAAGCTTTACGAACAAAACTTATTTAACTTTCATCTTCGCCGTGATCTTTTTCAATGCAGATTATACCAAAAAATGGAATGTAACCGGCACGGAAAAAATAGCAAATTGTTGTTAATTAATGTTAATTCATTGAACAAACGGTAATTTACAAAAATTTATATGAAGAAAATATTTTTGGAAAGAAACTTATTAATATTTTTGTCACAAATCGATTCATTTGTGTAATTATTATATGAATATAAGAAAAATTTTATTCTATTCCATTTGATTTACAAGATAAAATGGGCTCATTGTTAAGCGACCTTTGTGAAATTAATTTCAAAAACAACTTCCAAAAAAATTTTTTTTAATTAAAATTTTAAGAAACAACTTTCACCAAAAAAAAACTTTAAGAATGTAATTATTTTTTGAAAATTGTCAACTGTCTACTTGTGACAATAGATGAAAACTGACTGGAAAGATTAGGGTTGACTGGTTTGAGTGATACTGACTGATGACAACTTACTGAAATCAGGTAATTGTAAAATCAGAGAAAGTGAAGTGCTGCCTTTGACGTCTTTTATATTTATCTTGGTAAAATATAATATGATAAACTGGTGGTGTAAATATAATACGCGTAGAGCTCGGAATGGACAAAGCTCTATGCAGGTTATGCTAAGTTTTTCATATTTCTCTTGGCATACAATAACGTACTTTCATTTCGGTCTCCAGAAGAATTATTAAATAATCACAATAAAACCTGGAACAATTAAATAAAAAAATGCGTTAGATATTACGTTATAAAGTATTTACTTCACCATAAATTATTACATCAGATATTGAAAAATCGATTACTTAATTTCCCTTCTAAAATTTTCCGTCGAATATTTATGACCATTACCATTGCCATACCACATTTTAAATTTTTACCTCAAGCGGTTTTTGAGAAAAACGGCTGTAAGGGACAAATGGACGGATACGCTAGGGATCTTAAAATAAATGATCACTCATATGTCTCTCTATTCGTGAATCTTAGAGTGATTTTACTACAATTACTTTAGACAAATAAATTGACGACAAACTTTGAACAAAAGAGTTCCATTTTTATCTTTTTTTCTCTATAAAATTAAAAAATAGTTAGCTGCCATGGATTATACCATTTGAAACAACATATATTATTTTGTAATACTTGTAAATGATGAAGATTAATTGCTCTTTATTTTAAATTAAATAGCGGTTATTCATTTTATAGCCTTTGGTTTCTTTACTTTTATTTTCTTTGTTTTTTTTAAACCTCATCCTTAAATATATAAATTTATACCAACCAATCTTTGTTAATTGCCGACCTGAAAATATTGTCATATAACGAAACCTAGGTCGTGGTAAAGGATTTAAATAAAGTAAAAATCACATAGTTGCATTTAATTGCGAATAATGAATTTCTATAAAATTCACAAACAAAACAAATGCAGCAAGACAAATATGGAGAAACATGCTCTATCCGTTGCAAGCTCCACCATTATTAATGTATTATTAGTCTCGTAGTTATAAGCGACTGAAATCAGATGGTATTTGTAACAAAAAATCGATCGGCTATCACCATACTTAACGAACAAATAGTTTTCTCCCCAAAGAAATTGAATGCTATCAAGCGAGAAGTCATGCTGATAGTTTATCTCTCTCTTCTCCTATAGCTATGTAGTAAAGATATTGATATGTTTATGCTATAAATACAGGTATATGCTATCATCAGATGTTAGGGAGTTGTACTATTTAAAATTTAAAAAAAATAATGTTTTGCAGCAAAACATCATGAAAATAATATTTTCGAAATACATTGTCTTAAATAATTTATTGTATTGTATTGTACACGCTTGCAAAAACTTAATAAAGAAAGCATCTAAGCTTCAAAACAGAGCATATTTTATTTATCTATACCTTCACATGATGTGATACTATATCTGAGTTTTACAGATAGGGTAAAAATAAATTCCAAAAAATTTTCAAGGAGAAATATAGGAAACTACTGAAACTACTTACTGGAAAAAATGTTTTAATAATAAATTAGTATAAAGCACATTAGGGTACTACATGGAGTATAAAAAATTCACAAATTGGAAGGAATTAAGTTACGATCTATTTGTTATTTCAATTTTAAAAAATATAACTGTCCTACTTAGTTCATTAGTTTCGACAGAAAAGTGCATCAAAAAGATTAATTTGCTTTCCAGTTTAATTCCAGCAGTAGAAAAATTATTCATTATCATCTGCAGAAATGAATTTAAATACAAGAATAGTATCGTAGTAGTAAGTAGTAAGTGTCTAGATACTTAAAATATTATCTTTTGTTCTTACAGAGCGAAATGCAGTCATTGCAAGCAAAACATGCTACTTGCAATAGCAATGATAGCGACAACCCCCTTTCTATTGATGAAAACCCAGATGACGTTCAAGATCCCATCCGAAAATTAAAAATAGTATTATACTTTTAACCGCTCTTATTTCTATATTAGCGTACATTATTTTTGTAACAATTACTGCTAAACAACCCAACAATTTTGACATTAATTTCTAAAGTGACTGCAAATTTATTTTAAAAACATTTAAAAATTAGTGAATATATTTTTTAAATTTTGTTATTTTTTTTAAACTTGAATTTCAAAAACATTCATAATAAACGAAAACGTTTAGTAAATTGTTTTGATAGCTGTAATTAGATTTAACGTAGAAAACCAATAATTGTTTAATTTCTCCCTTTTTAAGAATCATTTATAATAAAAACTATAACCGCGTCTTTCTTCAAAACAGTATTTTCAAAATACAACATAAATTATTGTTATCCTAATGACTTTAAATTTACACAAGAAAATTCATAATATAATCCAAAAAAGTACAGAGAGCTTTTGCGAAACATTGAATATTTTTGTAATAACTCTTTTAAAATATTTTTTCCTAAGGCTTCATTTCTTTCTATAATAACTTCCATTTTAATAAAAATCAATATTTTTAAAAATCCCGTACTTATTATTACCATACTCAAAGAAAATAATTTTTTTTAAAAATCTCTTCGTATTTTCTCTAATACTTAAGATAAGGAATTTTTTTAAATGTTGGTGTTGACCGAACGATATATCCAAAAAGTTTTACGCCAGTTAGTATTTTGAAATATACAATGCCTTCTGGAACTGATTTAGTTTTGTGAAGAAAAAGTTTTCGAAATTATACTTCTTTAGACACTATGAAAAAATAAAGAGAGTGAAATTTGAGGATGCGCGCGTGTGCAGGTACGATGCAAGAAAAATCGACCGGATAGAGTTTGTCACTATGCGCGCACGATGCAACAATAATCGACAGGTTGAAGTTGCTCACTAAACATATATTTACATGCGTGTTTTGACTCGCAGTTTATTTATGATAGTTACTGAGGTAAAAATACACAACGCATATTTTATATTGAGGTGTAAATACACAACGCATATTTTATATTCATACAAATCTAAGTTATATATGTGTTAGATCTTAGTAAAATAATATTTTTAGTAATTGAAATTCAATAATAATCCATATAATAAAAACAAAAATATTTATTGCGTATATTCAACATAGAAATAGTGCTTACATACTTTTTAAAATACAATTTAAATATATTTCTCTAAAATAGGTTAAGTTTTGATATGTATTTATTTGCATTATGAATTATAAATTATTACTTTATCATTTATTAAATACTTAATATTAATAAATTGCAAAACAATTTCAGTAAATTGATATTATATAGATATCGATTTATTTTTATTATTTTATTTCCGGTAATTATTTGCGTGCTAAATAAATACACGCACAATTTTATTAAAATTTTGTTACCCTTCTAAATACATAGAAAAACATTTTATGAACTGTTTATAATCGACTTTTTTATTCAGTCTAAATGGCCACCTTTCTGACGTATATAAGTAAATGAAGCCGTATTATTTTTTAAGTTAAATATTGACACTAAATAAAAGACGAGAAAAAGTGATATAAAATACTTTTATTGCAGTGTGACTTTTGTTCGCCAGAAACAAAGAAGTAAATCATTGGTTTTTATGGATGATAAATTTCGGTCAATTTATACTGATCATTTAAATTTTTCTACTCGTTCGAAGCAGAACTATATCAAAGAATAAATAAAGGTATTTTTATTCAGCTGCAATTTGGTATTCAATATCGCTCGAACTGTATGTAAATTATAAATAATGTATAGACCGAGAGTGAATGGGGGTTTTCCTTTTTTCCCTTGAGGTCTCTTTTATCGTTGGTTTTTTTTTGCTCGGAAAAAGTGGGCAATTTCATATCCGTGTAGACGATTTGATTTGATATAATATGCTACGTTCAAATAAACAGTAGGTTTACTTACAATGTGTTCACTTTGGCGTAAACATTCATTATAAACATCTCAAAAATACCGAGGTTGTAAATTCGTTAGATAACAAAAGAGAAGAAAATCTTAGGATATGCATCATTTAACTGTGGTTAAATTAAGAGGTATTTCTAATCTTTTAAGTTAATGTTCAAACGACTACTAAAAAGTGAAACTAACTTTAAGATTTATCTATGAAATCTGTAAAATTGGGACAAATATATTTATGTCAACTTACCATGTCAACTTGTAACTATTTATGTAAACTCTGTATCTTATTGAGGTTTGAACTTTATCACATCATTGAATTTAACTTAAGAGAAGAGTCTTTCAATATTGATTGTCTTAATACATATCATTATTTGGAAATCTTCCCAAAGACTAGCAATATCGATAAAATTAATTGTTTAGATAGAAACTAATTAAAATGTTTAATATAACTTTTGTACTGTTAAGTATTTACTATTCGACTATCCGTTATATATTGCTTAATAGATATTATTAATTAAACGTGATTATTAAATTAATGTGTTTTATTTTTAAAAGGCAAAAACATTTATGTAATTTTGTAAAACATCAAATAATCTTTATCAAATTACATACTTGTTCTACAGCAATTGATGTATGTACACGAAGAAATACGTAAATTGATGTATGTACATAAGATCCAGTTTGAGTATCTCCCTCTCTTTATAAAATTAATCTTAAACGAATAAACCAAAATTTGGTAGAAAAATATATATGACAAGCACATTCTGGTACTCGATAAATTTATTTTTTAATAAAAATATAAGCATAATGATTTCTTTAGATTATCCCCAAAACTTAGAAACCTATTTTATATATAAAAAAATTCAATTTAATTAAACAGTCATTTTTGAAATATCTAACATATAAGCGACAAAAATTACTTCATTTGCGGAGTTTTCAAATATAATGACATGGTTTCTATTAGCATATTAGAATATTAAAATGTTAATATTAAATAGTTATAAAAATATATTAAAATTTATCGATAAATACTTATGCGGATAGAGCTTCGCTTACTTCTAAAATTTTACTAAATAAAATATATTAATTTCTGTCCATGCATACTTACAAAATATCAAAGTTTATATTAACTTTAATTTTGTTGTAAGATTTATGTCGAACTTATTTGCTATTTCACTTAATATTTTTTATTAACTTTTAGCGATATCTATTTTAAAACAATATAAGTAAACACAAGTACAAGACTGGCTATTATTTAACGTACTACAAAAAAAAAAGCTGTTTTGGGTATCTAGAACTGAAAACAGATAAAGCTATAGGAGGTAAAGTATATATATTTTTATTTAAATAATTATTCTAAATAACTCAGCTATTTTCAATTATTCAGCTTACTTTCCCACTGATAAATTACTTTCAGGAGGCGAATTTAATTTAACTTTCCGAACATTTATTGTAACAAAGCGCTGGTACTATAAATCACAATTGGGGTCACCAGTTAAATTTTAAGTTTAGAGAATAATTTTCAATTGTCTTTGAAATATTACGAAGACCAGTTTAATTGACTTTAATATCAACTTAATAATTTAGAACCTGCCATCATGTATTACACAGTTTCACAAAGGAACATAATGTTATTGTATTTAAAAACATTTATAGACCGATTTTGAATAAAGTGTATAAATGTTTCGATAAATTAATTAATAATTAATTAAAGCGTACGGTTTCCATTCACTCTATTCTGTTTTATAAAATTAATTTGAAATTTTAAATAAAATTTTCTTAGTTGAAAAATTTTAAAAATTTTGTTATAATTATTATATGTTATATTAAATGTTAACATTTTTACCCGCGGTCACTAAACGCCTCCTCCCCGTTCACCGAAAAGCATTTATTGTCGGTGCTGGGGGTTTATCACCGGGAATACGCGGATGATGAATGAATGAATGATGGTAAATAAGGCTATATCTCTTAAACTTGCACCTTTATGCGGTATTACCTAAATTCTTTCACTTTTTTTGTTACTACTCTGCACTACGAATCGTACCTTGATAAACTGTAGTATATAATCTACCTGAAAGTATAGGTATTCTGAAAAGAAATAATTATAAGTGCGTGTGGATCCAGAAATTAGCACGAACAAATAAATAAAGAAACAAGCTTTTCCACTTCATGCATTGATATACGTTTACTTATATTGTAGCCTAGTCTCAACTTGTTATAATACAGAACCTGGACCAACGACAGTTTTTGTTTATTACTAAGCATCCCCTGGGAAAATAATAATGAATTTTTCACTAAATGAAATCTGTAGAACGAACGTAACAATGAACAAAATGTATGATATTTTAAACACACATAAATAGCAGGTATTCGCACCGATGTTATAGATTGTTCACGAATTATTGATTCTTTTTTGGTGTTAAATAACTGTAAAAAGACTAGAACTAAAGACTAAATACGTTAAATTAAAAGTTTTTACCATTATTACTAAAATGTTGATTTCCTGTGCATATTTTTTTTTCATTACATGTTCTTCGTCGTGTATATTTTATTCACATTACCGTATAATTTTTTTGCAGGGAATATACGCCTTATTTACTTATTATGGAATTTCCTTACGAAGTATATATTGTCAACAAAATCCTTATAAGAATTTTGCCATCTGCAATATCTCTAATGAAAATGTCTTAGTAAGCCATGATATTTCAAATTGGACAAAAAAATTTATGACCTAAATGTGTTTGCCTATTAGACGTCATTTTATTCTTTGTAATAGTAATAATAAAGGCATTGGCTTTATTATTCGCGAACTCTATATCTTACTTTGCCCACTGTTGACATAATTGGGGCGTTTCATTTATACAGGCGACTGGCAACACGCCAAACGAGAAAATGTATTGTGTACTTATAACGCCACAGAAAATTTGTCTTTTTACTTTCGAACGATAATAGTGGTGAAAAATTGTTATAGAAATTATATTTTGAAATCTCAGGTACACGCCATGAGAAAATACTGTATGAGGGACGTGCATATATTAAATATTAATAATATAATTAGAAATTAGAAGAAAATCATCTGAGCCGGTTTTGGGAAGAAATATTTCTAATATTTATTAATTATCACGAGAACCCAAAATATCGATGCTAAAATTATAAAATTAGTATAAAGTTTCATCGAAATCAACGAATCTTTGTGTACGTTAATGTAGAGACATTTTTTAATCATGACATTTTTTATATTAATGCTTTAGATTTTGAATAAAATGTCAACTTTCCTTATATCGTTTGGAAACATATACTATATGAATTTAGTAACCTTAATTGAGGGTGACTAAATTAAGAGTAAAATTTGCTATTTATATCGAAGTTTGAAACCTGAAACCATACGTACTATGTAATAAACCAATTGCAATTAAATTGTCGATTTTCCTAGCGATCATTTACAGTATTTAGTCTGATATTATCGTTTCTTTCATTTTTAAATTTGATATAAAATGGTTTTATACTAACTTCATTTTTAAAAACAGTACATCTGTAAAATCTGGCTTTGTTTCGGATTTTAATAATTCACTATTTTGTGGAAATTATGGAGTTAATTGCAATCGCAATTTCGATAAGAATGAATACAGGATCAAACATAAAGAATAAATTCTACTCATGTTATTGGCTTAATTCTCCAAATTTCAAAAATCCAAATTTTCAACTTAAAAGAGAGTTTAATGAGGGAAAAAAGTTGATAACAATGACCTGAAAGTAATAGAGGAAATGAATTACTTCTTATTATTCTCAAAAGAATATTGAGCCATTTTCTTTATATGTGAAAAATAAAGAAAGTCAACAAACTGTTAAGCCTATGTCAGGGATTCTAATTCTTTACCTTTGACGAAAATGGATCTTGTAGGATTATTGTAAATATTTATTATAATCATTAGATGCAAATGTTCAAGCAAATACTACTACTAACCTGAACTGTTTGTCTAATTTACTTGAGATAAGTCTTCCTCATCCTTCTCTTCCATATTAAATTAGGTTTTTTGTTCGTTGAGACATAGGATCAGGAGAGTTTATGTAGGCTAAAATGACTCACCGTCTTCCGACCTCCGACTTTGTAGTTATAGCTACAGAGCACACTTGTCACTTCACACGAAGCCTTGATTTTCTTACTTTAATGACGCGATGTCATATCATTACTAGCGTATATCATCTGTATGTATACATACATATATATGTATAAATATATATATATATATATATATATACTTTTTATATTATATATATATATATATTTTACTATTTTTTCACGTTTTGATCTAATTAAAACGAACACAACTGACCCATTTGAATGGCTAATATAAGTTAGAGAAATGATTTATTTTTATCACGAACTAATTTTGGCTGCAACAACTTTATTTAATATATGAGGATCAATTTGAAAACCAACCATTCATAAATATTAAAAAAAATCTTATTTTTTATTACACTTTTGAAAATTCTTAAATTTTAATTTTATAACAATGCTAATAAAATAATATATGAATGCGTTTATAAAACAAAATTCAAAAAATTTCTTATTAATATTGCTGTCTTTTCATATAAAATATGTCAACATAACGCTATTAAATGATAAGAACCATAACTGTCACTATCTACATCTAGAATCAATCGGAGGGAAACCATAGTTCAAAAATTAGTTTTAAATTTATTTTAACATAATTACAACATTTTTTCTCATAATTTTTATCGGTTTACTATCGATGTACTGATAGCTTTAATAATACTATCACTTAAGTATTTATTTCTAAAACTTTTTGCAAATAAACAATTTACGAAATATATAGTGTTCACTTGAATATACTCTATTCACTTTAAAGCAGACATTATGGGAGATAACAGTGGAGTTTGGCCTCATTGGCCATTTTTCATAATTTATAAATAATGTCATGCTATCACCACGTTGAGTTACTTAGCCAAATATTATGTAGCAATCGTTCAATTTTATTTTGTGTTATAATATTTCGTTTTCCCTTTGTTACGGTTAATTACATTACAACACAAAATCAATTGAATTTTGAATTTAATTTAGTTTTTATAATTAGACACAATAGAATTTTGAATTTAATAATAATCATTTGTAGGGATTTTCTTTCCATTTCCTTAAAATGGTCATCCATCAATCATCCATTTCCACGGTTTTCTTAAAACGATAAAAATAATTTATGAAAATATTCTAAACCATGCTCCAATATCTGAAAGTATTTGAGCAATTTACCCTAAGTAACACTAATTAATCTGCTAGTTTTTGAAGATACCAGTCACACTATAGTAAAGAATCCGAAAAATCTATTATTGTACGCCTGAATGCAGCAGAAATTATGATTCAGTGAAATCGAAATAGTTGATTATCAATTTATATTTTAGTTCGGCATAATATGTGAAGATCAAAAAAAATACAATTATATTACCGGGATATGCCCAAATTATAGCGCACTTGGACGTTTTTGGCGTTAACAATCACCGCATTATTGTTATGACAGCACATAACGAAAGTGTTATAATGAAGTGACAGAAAATGTGTTTATTATAATTGTTGCTAAATTGTTTCATTATGAAAAAAAAATAGTTTTTTCAGAATACTGCATAGGTTCATTTTATTTTATCACGCTCATTTTCCACAGTCATTTCATACTTACTTAAATAGTCTTTTTCCTTATATTTCCATATTACATGAATATTTAACAATATTTTTGTATGAACAATAGCCAACAGAGTGCGAATACTAGAATACTAACTTTAGACCGGAAAGGACGTGATATTATCTCTGTTACATTTTTCTGTCGATGGTATCAACTTTAACTGTAGTTTTCGAAGATATTACTCGGAACTTGAAACGGCATGATATCGACTTCAAACGACGATGGAAATAATTTTAAAGAATAGGATATCGAATTTATAAACTAATTCAATACCTATACGTATAGTCTAGCTAATAAGTTAAAAAAGTGGCCAAATAGACATGAGCGTCCTAAAAATACGTGCGATAGCTCATTCGATTGGGAATAAAGTTTAGAAAATTGTGCCAGAAAAGTGGATTAACTCATAAAAAATTGCAAAAGTTATAAACAATTAAAGATGAAAATAACAAGATATTTCGTTTTTCGCCAATGTCTCATAAGCTATTAATATTTAAGAAATTTTAAAAAAGATTCTTAAAGAGGAGGAAATTTTAGAAAAAAAACTCTAGACTTCCAGAACTCTCTCTTCATTATTTATAATTTTAATTTAACGCTGAAAATAGGGTTTCGCGCAACCTTTGCGGGGCTGGCGCGCCTCCGCTGATCTGAGAGTGCAACAGAAAATAGTTTTTTAAGGTATTAAATATTTATTTAAAAATTTGAAAAAAATATGGTGTATTTAGAACACTTCAAAGAATTCGTGCACGTTGGTAATTTTATTTAAAGTTAATTTTTCCACAAATTGGACAATTGTTAATTAAAATGTTTTTCCCGAGCTTGTGTTTTCATTTTAATTTAAAAAAATGATTAAATAATTGGGGGAAAATTATTTCGCTTCGTAGAGCCCTTCTTATATACATACTGAACAAGATCACGTCATAGAAGTTTAAAAAAATTTAATAATTTGTTCATAATAATTTTTCAAGTTTCACAAAAATCATCATACTGTTGTTTTTTATTAATCAAATTCATTTATTGACTTGACAAAAACATTTTTTCCGCTATTTGTTAATAATTTTCTTTAAACAAATGGATATTTAACTTTTAAAAAAATTTCAAACAAAAAGTTAGGTTAATTTTGCATATGTCGTCATGTATTTACTTGCTCGGCTAACGATATACCAGCAATCTCGATTCAATCGACAAACAGTAACACATAACTTATTTAATCGATAACATAGATAATACTTCAACAAAAATAACAAAGGATAAATTGAAATATAGTTAGGAACACAAAACAAAGAAAATTGTTTATGTAATATAAATCACAGTTGATGTACTTCGTTATTTTTCATAATTTAAATGATTTAATTTGATGCGTACAAATAAAATTGATCGCGCCTTTACATTTGCCGACACTAGGTGGCGCTGCTGTCACACATCCAGCGAATATTACACAAATCTCTTTAACTGAGCTTCCGTTATACGCGAATAAATAAACAGGCTTACGGATGAACAAAAATTGCAAAAGAATATTTTCATCTTCTATTGTTTTTGTTATATTCCTTTGAATCATCTTTCTTACTAAATACCTTACACAAATACTTACCACAATTCCATAGTTTTTAGTATGTATAGTTTGTAGTATGTATATTATAACTCCTAATATCAAACCTACCAAAGTAAATAAATTGAAAATATTGGCGACAGATTCAGATTCAAACAAACTGAGGAAACATAATAAGTGCAGATCGGAGACATAAAATATGGAATAGTTTACAATGTAATTATATGTGCAGATGTGTAAATTAAAGGTGAAAAGCGCAAGTACCTAGTGAGTACACCTCCTGATAAGAAGTAATCTTTTGTCATTACCACAAACATTTTCCTTACTTAAACCAAAGCGGAAGAATCGATTAGATGCTAATTTTCTAGATAGAAATATATAGTTATAGAAGCGTCATAATCTACACAGCATCGTTATTCTTTAAATTACTTCAAAATTTTTATCACACCGATCACACCGCCCGCCCAACCATTGCAAATTAGACCAATATATTTTATAAACGGTTAAAGTGTTAAAGTAAGGCAAGATGATATGATGATATTCTTCAAGAAGTCAATTTATACGAAACTAATCTTGATTCGAGGTTTTACTCGCGTGGAAAATGTAAAAAATAGAGAAGTTATTACGAAACAAAGAAATTGTGCGTGTACTTAGGTACGTGTTAGTGCTTCGGCATAATACAAGAATAACTTTATTCAGTACGCAAATAATTGATGGAAATAATTTAATAAAAAGACTGGAGCGTAAATATAAATAAAACTCGTAAAATTTAAAGGCAATCAAATAATGAAATTTTGCAAATTATAATTTTTTTTCACGTATAGAACAGTAAGTAAATTAATCGTTTATTTGGAATTATACTCATAATCATTTAAAAATTACATAAATATTAAAAAAAATATTGTTAATATTTATATTATTACTGATAATAACATTTTATCAATATTAATAATAATATTTTTTTTAACATTTTAATGCTTTTATTAAATTTAAATTAATTTTATAAATAAAATTTAATTACTCCAAAACTTCAAGTGAATACTCCGCATTCAAATTAATATAAACACGTGTATATAATATATTTTTAAATTTACTAAAACAATGTAAATAAACTTTAATTAATAATTAAAATAAATGAATATACTGAAAATTATTGTAATTCCTTTATTTTAAGTATTTAATAAATGACAACATTTATAATCATTATAATCATTTATAATTTATAATGAATATATATGCATCCCGAAACTTTAGAGAAATACACTAAAAAAATATATTTTAAAAAGATTAGAAGCACTATTTCTGTCACAAATATTCATAGTAAATAATTTTTTTTATTATGTGGACCACTACTAAATTTTAATTGCCAAAAAATATTATTCAAAAGCCCAGACATAACTAAGAATTGTATCTTAAGTAAGCAAAAGTGTTTAGGAAAAACAAAATATCTTAAAAAACCGAACTCAAAAAAGGAATTACTACAAAATATAAAATAATTAACTGAAAATATTTACCTACTTATCTAAGTTACTTAATTTAAGTAACCTAGTTACTACTTAACTAAGTTACTTAATTTTGGAGTCGGTGCCAGCACTGCCGATCAACTTAAACAAATATAAAATTGTATGACATAAATACGCCCTTTATGAATATATTTCATTGTAAGGGGATTTGAAGTTAAAGTTTTAAATTTCCGTCATAAATTAAATTAAATTATGAATTTGTTTAAGTTTGTCGACAGTGCTGGCACCGACTTGTAAAATAAGTAACTTACTTATTTATTGAGAATTAATAGGAACCTACATTGAGTTAATTATTTTTTCAGTTTCTAGTACCTCTTTTTTGAATTTGATTTATTTTAGAATTTTTAGTAATTAATAACATTAATCATCACACTATAACCAATATTCCATTATTTTCTCTCTTAGAATGTTGTATAATTATTAAAAGTCATGGGCAAAAACTAGTCTATAGATAATATTCTCTTTATTTAAAGTGAATTATAAACAACACACGGAATCGAAGCGATAGTAGTAGCCACCAGTGGTTATCTGATAGCGTTTAGGAGTTCCATTCTCCATATCTAAAATCCAATATCAGATTTTGCAAAGTAACAACTACCCCCTTGGGGAGTTTTGTTCTTCATATCCGAAATCTAAAATTAGATTTTACAAAGCAACAACTAAAAAGTAGCAAATATATTGAACCACCATTGATTTACGACCATCCATTGAGGAGTTGCATTTTTCATCTTTAATTTCAATGTTAATCTCCAGAACTCATCATCAGACGCTGACCTGTCGACGGCGTAGTTATTTTGCAAAGTAACAACTACTAATAGAAATATCTTTAATCACGATTGTTTTACTAACATCCGTTAAGAAGTTCCATAGTTCATATCCAGAACTTATAATCAGACCCTGACCTGGTAAGTGGTGTAATTATTCAGCAAATTAACTAACTACTAGTCGCAAATATCTTGAATCAACGTTGACTTACTGCCATTCGATAAGGAGTTCCACAGTTCATTTCCGGACCTTATCATCAGATCATCATCATATTTATATGACACTATCTCTAAAATACCCTTTTTCAAATAAAAAAAATCATCAAAATTAGTCAAATCAGTAAAGAATTACAACGTTGAACAAACATAAAAAAAAGATTGCGACGAATTGAGAACCTCCTCCTTTTTTTGAAAGGGGTTAATTAGAAAATATTTTGCAATCGATATTCTTCGAGCACGATTTAACGACGTTTCACCCCCGAGTGATTCGGCACAGGGATAAAAGAAATAAAAAATCATACATGTTTTGTGCATGTATATGAGGAAAACATACTCATGACTTACTCAAAATCTATGTTGCCTATGTAGCAAATAAACCAAGTAACAAGCAACTAAGAAGAGGAAAACCTCAAAACAAAGAAGAGGAAAATCTTTTCTTACTCCCATACAGCGAATGTATCATATTCAGTAAACTAGCCGCCATTATACATTAATAAATTTATAATTTTTACTCATATTACGTGCCAAACATTTCAAAAAAACTATTAATACTCTCCTAATGTGATAAAACATTATAAAAGAAAATAAAGTGAAGATTCACTAGTACAAAATGCTGACGCTGATTTTCAAAATCTACTGAGGGATAATCAATAGAATGAAGAATAAGTAGAGCTGTACTAGATTAACGTGGCAAAGTGAACAAAATATATATAATAGAATTATTTAAAAATTGAAATGAAAGATATCAAAAACGATGAGAGTGAACTGGATTCGAAAGTATTATAGTCCTTTACGTACATTCAAGTTAACACCCTGACATTGATTTAAAGTTCGCGTTGTTAAGTTTTAAAACGTTACTTATTTTCTCTCTAGATTGTATGAAAAAATAAAAGTAGCTATTCATTTGATCGTACAATTAAACGGTAAGAAAAGTCTTGCCGTAATAGAGACATTATTACATTTAAAGCCTTAGGTCCATAAAAAAAGCAACAATTCCATAAAAACATAAAAACAAATACAAAAATAAAAACCATAAAACAACAACAAAAATAGGAATTTCTTTCAATTTTTAGTCTCATTCATCAAATATCTACAAATAGCAGCTTATACGTGCCTTGTATGACTTGCATATAAGTTCCACATATCAGATAAATTTATCCTAACTATCCTGATGGCAAAAATGCGAGAAAAAGTTTATTCGTGTCTGGTTTTTACACCTCAGATACTTAACTAATATCTATTAATTTTGTGTGTAAATAGCTTGTATAATGGAAATGAATATAGAATATTTAGCCTGGAACAGAATTTATTGAAATTATACTTCTTTAGGCGCGTTATGAAAAAATGGTGAGAGTAAAAGACTTGTAGTGACCAATACTATATTCGTTATAGTTATTGAGGTATTTGTAAACACAACACGTGTTTTATATTCATAGAAATATATAACTTAGATTTCTGTCTGTGCTTTTAAATAAAATTTTTCAATAAATGAAATTTAATAGTGGTCCATTTAATAAAATAAACATTTATTTACTGTAAATTTTCGTGATAGAAATAGTTCTTATAAGCTTTTTAAAATATATTTTTAGTGTATTTCTCTAAATAAGATTAAGTTTTGATATATATTTATAAATCATAATTTATTATTTTATCATTTATCAGATACTCAATATAAATGAATTACAGTAAATTTTCAGTACATTCATTAATTTTCATTATTAATTATAAAATTTAATTTATATATAATAAAAAAATAAATGTGTTAAAAAAATTATTAATATTAATAAAATATTATTGACAATAATAATATAATTAATAATAGTATTATGTAACTTTTAAATGATAATGATTGTGATTCAATATAAACGATAATTTTTTTATTGCATTATAATTATTAAATAAAGTTATTCTTGTATTATACCAAAGCAGTATAACTTCTAAGCCGTACCGTACACCGTTCTCTCTATTTTTTACGATTTCCATGCAAGTAAAATTTTAATCAAGACTAGTTTCGTATAAATTGACTTCTTGAAGAATATCATCATATAATTCGAAGTTCTAATTACAAACTTTTGCTCCCTCAGTTCTCGCTTCACTCACTCGTTTTTGTCTTCTTGCCTTACTTTAACACTTTAACCGTTTATAAAATTTAGTGGTCTAATTTGTAATGGTTGGGAGGGCGGTGTGGTCGGTGTGATAAAAGTTTCGAAGTAATTTATAAAATAACGATACTGCCTAGATTATGACTCTTCTTTAACTACTTCTATCAAGAAAATTAGCATCCAATCGATTTTTCGCCTTGGTTTGAGGAAGGAAAATGTCTGTGTCGATGAAAAACGTTCACCCCTTATCAGAAGATGTACTTCCTTGGTAATTGCAATTTTCACTTTTAATTTATACATCTATACATATAATCACATTGTAAATTATTCCATGTATAATGTCTTCGATATGCACTTATTTCGTTTCCTCAATTTGTTTAAATCTCAATCTATTGCTAATATTTTCAACTTTACTTTGGTAGGTTTAGTATTAGAAGTTATAATATACATAGTAAAACTATACGTATGAAAGTTAAACCTATGAAAGTTATGTGTTTGTTTAAGTTATTTAGGAATAAATGATTTAGGGGATATAAATATTCATTTTGCAGTTTTTTTATGTATAAGCCTGTTTCTTTTTCTTGTATTATTCACCAATGAATATTACACTTTTTGTGTAATATTCACTGGATGTGACATCAGCGCCACCTAGCGTCCGCAAATGTAAGGGCGCGCCAGTATCATTGTACGCTTCAAATTAAATAAAATATAAAAATTTACGAAGTACATGAATTATGACTTATATTACATAAATTTAAAAAAAATTATGATTTCTTTGCAAGGAATCGAAAATGTTTTTAAGTTATTTGTTTATTAATAAATGAGGAAAAAATTGGTTCAACTTTTTAAGATAGACGTTTCCAGTCATCTGCTCTATTCAATATATGTTGTAATTAGTTTTCGAATCATTTCTGTCAAGGTTGTATCTAAATAATAACCCGTAATATATTTGTACTTTCGTGAAATTACTTTTTTGTATTAACATAACACTCAAAATGCAGTTTCTCACTCAAAATGCATGTTTAAATTTTACTACTTTAATATAAAATATAATTTTCCTAGTACAAGAAAACAATGTCAAAACAGTTTAACGTTTTCACTCGTCTTGACAAGAAAGCGCAAACAGTTCGCTTTATTCAATAAAGCACTTCAAGCCTAAAATTTATGCCATAATTACGATCAAAGAAAAATTATTGAAAGCTGTTTAGCAATTCCGTTTTTATTGTGAGATTAAAAAGGAATTACTCGCTTTCTTTTGTGAAGTATTTTTATTTATTACGACATCTCAGGTCAAGGCGAAAAGGTCGCCGTAATGCGTAGCTCGTGTACAGTCCTACCATCTTGCAATTTGTTCCCCCATTAATATACGATTCGTTTTTCTTTTCACGATTGCTCTTTAATTAAATTTTAGATTGACCAAGACATCTCTCGCAATTCCTTAATTTATCAATATATTTATGTGCGTTATACTCAGTGAAAGTAATTAGAATATAAAGGAAGATATACAAAAACACGTACCAAATACGTGATGGAAAATTTGAATTATAAAAATAAATTTTCTAGGTTTCTGTAGTGTAGGTTTCTGTAGTGAGAACCCTAATCATTTCGTCACATTTTTCGTCATGTCCATCAATTACATTCTCACAATTTCTTCAGTTTTAGACCTAGATCCATGAAATTTGGCAGATAGATGCTCGAAATGGAATTCCAAATAATATGTCGCTAAATATTTAATTTTTAAAGAGTATTTGTTCTGCTTTTTACATCGAGCAGGATGATATTGGAGTGTCTATCAAAATCAAAATTGAGGTTTTATTTAAAACACCGTTCCGTAGATCGTTTATAAAATGAGATTCCAAGTACCCTGTAATATGTCATTTCTTTGTTTTTCTGACCAAGGATTAAAAAAGAAATAAAATTAATCTCGATTAGAATTATCATATAGTATTATTTAAGTTAACTTGAATCAAAAATTTCAAGAAATATAGAAAAGAAAGAAATATAATTAATAAATTTTCAGACATGCGTTTATCTTCATTCGTTGTGTTAAGATTACACTTTATTAGTGACTTGATACTATAGAAAAGGTATTCAAATATAATTTAAATGTTTGTTTCTCCAAATAACATGCTACGGAAAATATATTATGACTTACATCAAGTTTTGGTATATTAAAAACTTGAATTGAATGTATCTGAACAAAAAGAAAATCACATAAAACCCAAATTAATTTTACGGAAATTCAGTTTTTCGGCGTTGGTATGGACAGAATAACTGTATCGAATATCAACTCTGAATCGAATGTGTCTAAACAAAAAGAAAATCACATAAAGCCCAAATTTATTTTACGGAAATTCAGTTTTTTCGGCATTGGTATGGAGACAAAATACACATTTTTAATCTGAATCTTAAAATAAATATATTAATATTTCCTTTGAGAGATGGAATATTTTCTCTAAATGATGAAGGAATGGGTTGTTGTAGTTAAAAATTAAAAAAAAAACTTAATACTTTCTCGAGTACTTGAACTAATATTTGCGAAGTTGATCATTAAAAAAAATTGCAAAGGGTTATTTCAATCATATACAAATGTAGATGATGCCTGACAATGTTAATAAGACACCTTATGGAAATAAATAAGTATATTAACCGCTAATATTAGACAAATAAAACTTATTAAACGTTTCTAATAGCATCTAATTTATGTCAATATTGAAACACCATAATTGCTAATGCATTTTATCAAATAAAAATTTTATCCATATTCAAACCGATTCAAGCTCGGACGATAATTTTAATAATAAATTAATACTCATAACCACGCATCGTGGGAAGACGTATTCAAGAGCAAGTTATTATTACATGTTACCTCATAACATTGTGATCGGAATTTATTGTAAAACTGAGGAGATCTTACGTTGGCATAGCTTATTATTAGATAAATTATTTACCGTAAAATTATAGTGTTCCATCGTGGATACGATAAGACGAACTAAAGGAGATATATATATACATGTATATATATATATATATATATATATATATATATATATATATATATTTATGGTGTCCCGTAAGGAGTAGACCAATAAAACGTGATGTTAGATAGGGTTATTACTCATACGAAAAATTGTATTATCCTAGGCTTAATAGTTTTAGAGATGTGATTTTATTATTTTTTGTTACTGGGCATGAAAAAAAAATTTATTAGGTATTATTACTACTCTGCTTTTTTAATGACCAAAAGCTTTAAGAGAACATTCGTCTTCCCAATTAAAATGTTGTTCATTCGTTATTATTGGCAACATAAAAATTAAACACTGAAACATGTGCATTTTTAATAAAAAAAACATGAAAAGTGATTTTGAGCAATACTATTGTAAAAAAAATGCATGGCGACCTTGTGGATTTTTATTTCAAAAACATTACAATTCACACAAATGTCAAGGAGGTATACTTTTCTGGTACTAAGTAATTTCATTACATGTATTTCTTTCATAAACCACTGATTGTTTTTTCGGTCATGGTAAAATAAAACGTGTGTAGTATTTATAATCCACCGTATTTATTGTGTTTTTTTAGTATAGTAAATGCTCAAAATTCTTTCCCCTAGCTCTTATACATAACCAGTATCTTCTTACAAAATTTCATCTTAAACTTCGTAAGGCCATTTTGTTGTTTCTTACCACTTCAGACATATGGTGTAATTTTTGTCTTAATCGTTGTTCATTATCGTTAGCAGTCTCATAGACTGTCATCTTTAAATATCCTCGCAGAAAATAGTCCAATGGATTGAGGTTTGGCGAACGTGGTGGCCATGCAATTGTACCCCCACGTCTTATCCATCGATTTGGGTACGTTGCATTTAAGTATTCAGTTACTTGTCGTGAAAGTGGACCGGTGCTCCATCGTGTTATAGCCATATCCTGTCACGTATATTTTATGGTATTTCATTCAATACGTTTCCAAGTTGGTATCTTAAAAACGGTAGATAACGAACTCCATTAAGCCTCGATGGGAGTTCAAATGGACCGATAATTTTGACATCCAGGATTTCAGCCCACCAACTGACTCCGAATTCGACGACACATTGGTGTAAATTGTGCATATTAAATACTCCTATACTTTTAAAACATGATTCTCCGCTCCATGAGATTGAATTAAAAAAAGCGGATCTTGCCAGCGTCGACGCAGCATCTCGCGACAGAAATCTATTCGTCGTTGATAGTCAACAGGTAGCAATGCTTGAACACGTTGTACATGGTACGAGTACAAAATATTTCTTCTTAAAATGGGGTGTACTGTTCTTCTTGCGAAATCATAACTCTTTGAACCTAGAAAATGAAATAAAATACAATTTCTCATTGTATTCTCTACACGCAGATGTAACATACTAATCCATGAAATTAGCAGGTACGACAAAGTCATCGAAAAAACCAGGTGAAACTCGAAAAGAGGCGAGAACATATACAATTATACAAAAGCACGAAGTAATTGTCACCGTCAGTTAATGGTTTAATTTTAATTAATTTTTACAATGGCTATATATTATTTTTCGTTACGTTTCTGAAAAGTTATTATATACTTAATTAGGTTTACATTTTTTCATTATAATTCTTGATACATGAAAAGTTCTATTTTTCTGCTAAATGTTATAATATTTGCATTTTTAAAAATAGTTAAATTTAATTTATGCTATGATCACGAATTGTATTTTATTTATTGCCTTTCTGTGATTTTTATAGCTCATTTTTTCTTTACATTCTGAAAAACACCAACTTTTCCATAAAATTATATTCTATATCTGTAATACCAAACCCTTTTTTAGTAGTCCTTTAGTCAAGACCCAATGACGTTTAAAAATAAGTCTTTAGGGTAAATTAAATATTCTAGAAATATAATTAAAGTAAATTATTGAGGAACGGTTTCATGACTTGCGAATTAAACCAACTTTTGAATTGATTTCTAATTACCAACAATGTAAAGTTTATTTTAATTATTCATAATTCAAAATTTATTCATCACAATATTCATTTCATTCATTATTCGTTAATTACTGAGGTAACCAAGTACTGATGCCGATCAAAATCAGAAATAAAAACCGAGCCGAAGAGGCACTGTCTTCTTAGATTAATCTTAAGTATTTGCATGTCACTGATTTTTGTTCGTCGGGTCATAAGTAATCATAATCAGAATCGATTATTTCCCATTTGATATTTATGAAATAGGAATTTGAACAATCTAAAACATCCAATATTCTAAATAAGAATGAAGCTTTCGAAAAGTACATTAACCAATTCTTATTAATGAATTATTGAATAATTTTAGGCCGTAAATAAATCGACAATTCGTTTCTATTTCTAAAACCATTAATAAACAAAACGACAAACCCTCAATTAAAAATACTATTTGAAGTATCAAGTTAATCAAACATATTCTTATCAGATGAAATAATCCAATACAAGCGTAAAAATCGAATAAATAAAATGCAAGTTTGCTTTAAATTCGCAAAATTATCCATTTATCAGCTCGATAATTTACATAGAGGATACTAAAAGTTTAAAGGAAATTCTGTTGAAATAGATTAAATCACAAAATCTGAACACAAAAAAATTATGAAAATTAACTGAGCTTATTTTCCATCCTTACAAAAAATCTTACTTATCTTATTCATCTTATTTACACTCTATTGGTAAATTGATAAAGCGAGACGATTTTTGTGGGTTCCTAAGTACAAAATAAGATTATTCAAGATCATCACCAATATTTTTTGTTCTATCATATTCCGTTTTCGAATTTTACTACTTCAATGTTACAGCAAGGGTTAAAGATCTTACAGTATAAACGCACCGAATGCCGCGCGGCATCATCAAAGCGATATAGGGCGTGATGCATCTAAAACCTTAGTCGACTTTGAATAGTGAGCGATGAATATTATATAGACAGTGTTATTTCAGAGAAAAAAATGTTTATTCTGGTTTCGGTATTTTTCTTGATTTCTTTTTTACAAATATAATTTAAAAATGTTCGACATAAAAAATAATCGGTGAGAGAAAAATAAATGATTTGTCTATAATAGTCCAAATCAAAAAATGTCTCAGATTATTTTCGTTTTATATCTTCGAGAAGACTCCGGAAAAATTTTTGCTACACCTTTCTCTATCTAAATTATCTACCTAATTATTAAACATACGACTATTTACCTGATTTTTTTAATAATTATTTTAAGATAATCGTAATAATTTTCAATAAAAATATTTGCTTAATCCTCTATTCACGTACGATTTTGTTTTAGAACTTTTTGCCGAGGGTTATGGAAATAAAGGTGTAATTTCCTAATAATAATTCTGTAGGTTCACATAGCGTGACTAGGATGAAAGAAAAATTTTAAAAAACAAAGTGGAAGGCCAACGACATCCCAATCCACGGACTAAACAAAATTTCGCCCCTCATTTATATTTTACGTGTATTGGAAGATATATTTTAATATTTTTTTATTATTTTAAATGAAATGAATCTAACAAATTTTTATATTATGTTTATTTAGATGGAAGGTGATGATGATGCTGATGATTGCGAGATGGAGCAATGGCCGCAAATAGTGCTATTTTCAAAAAACAAAACTAAGACACAGAGGTCTGTGCCAAATTTATCTTTTCTACACCGAAGTATTTAAATAAACCTCGCCCTGAAAAATGTACATATAAATAATGAAGTCTTATGATAAGTGTTCCTCTTTTACGGCGTAAACTTTTTGAAGTGGGTGTGCGAAAAAAATGGTGGCCATCAAGTTACGTAAAAATTTTGGGTTGGCTTTTATCCTTAATAACGATTAAGTACGAAAAAGGTTCACAGTGCAAAATACCAGTTGAATTATTTTGAAATAAAATTGACGGAGACCATCAAACTTCATCCGCTAATAAAATCCTTGAAAATTAGAAATTATTTCCATGGTAAATTTAATCCATGATCATCTATAATTTAATCAATACAAAACGAAGCATTACGTAAAGTAGGATTAAAGTACACTTACATTTTATATGCGGAAATAAGTCAACGAACTACGGTTACTACAATCTCATAAATCTTGCCATGGGCAATAGGGTCATAAAGTCACTCCGTGAGGATAAGGGTTTTGTATGTTTATTTACGGGAACGGTATCTTATTTGATGACGTTTATCCTTTAGGGTAATCAGCTACATTATGCTTTATATAATACTAATCGAAACCAATTAGTGTTTCGATTATGCATTCGGTTATAAAAGAAACGTTATTCTTACAGCGATTTGGTTGTTGAATAGTATAATTACGATATAGTTCGTTAGTGTTAATTTCATTTATTTATTTTTTTAGTAATACATTAAAACCTATATTGGTGGACTTGTTGCTACAAGTAATCTCCTAAAATCAACCATAAATAGTTATTTTGAACAATTAGTGGTATGACGCATTGAAAGCGATTTTATGTATAATACAAAACATAGCATACATACTTGCATAATATATTTTTCCCAAGATAACATAAGAGTAAAAATTAAAATAAAATCCTTACCTTGATAATTAAGTATAGACAGAGATAGGATCAAACATGAGAGCAAAAGTATAAGGTATATGGGATTACCTGGAAGCCTATAGACGGGATTAAGAAATATAAGAATTTGTTGACGATTACAATGAATCTTCTCAACAACAAAGGGCACAAAAAATGTATTTCTGAAAAAATAGAAATAAACTTAAATGCAGAAAATTGGCATGCCTGGGGGAAATCGAAAAGAAAATAGAAAAAAGTTATTAACGCGTTTAATTTAGAGATACCTTGGTAACAATAATTAAATTCTTTATCACTTTAATGTGGTCTACAAATAAAAAAGCTGTTTTATAATCTATTGTGCACATATGAGTCTTACAAAAGTCTTTCAGAGCTTAAAATATATAACATGGTCGACCATACTATTTCAACTGCATTAATTCATGAGAAGTTTTATTTTTCTGTACGTCCATACGTATATTTATAACTATTTTTCGTGTATGCTATGTAATCAAAACATCGATTTCTTAAGCTCTCATTTATATATTACGTACAGGTATTCTTGAAACGGCATTGTCGGATAGTTCCGTAAACAAGTTTGTGCAGACGTTACAAACCGTCAGGTTTTGTATTAAAATTTCCAAATTTGAAAAAGGTTCGTCTCATCGTAGAATTATTGTACACTTAATTATTATTTATCATTACGGTTTTACTCATTGATATTCTGTAAAATATTAACATCGCATTAATGTAATTGGATAAATTATTTGAAAATTTTCAAACTTGGATATTTAACTGAATCAAAACGCACGACTTTTACCTGAAAATTTAAAAAAAACGAGAATTAATATAATTGCTTAAATATTTTATAAAATGTATTGTGGATTTCACAATAGTTTCTGATTTTTTGGGGTAACTGCCTATACAAATAATTGCCTGTGGTACCTGTTTATTTTACTTGTCAAATAAGGTCTTGGGAGAGAAAATTACAAAAAACATCGTGTTCGTACAAGTAATATGCATAAAAGACAAGATTATTACAGGAACTGAATATAGCACAATGAAAAAATAAAGTATTACGAATTTCTTACAGAAAATGGTGATTTTATTTAAAAAAACATTTATTTACAATTAATACAAAAATATAAAGCACAGGTTAAGTGTACCGTAGTTAACAACAGTGTCGAACTGAGTGAGGGGTGTCGCGTAGTCGGTTGCGCGTGGCGATACGTCGCCATACCGTACACTCTACTACATATAGACTATATATTTATACCTTAATATAGTGTGGCGTCCCGTCGCCACGGCAAGCGTCGCCACACCAACGATCCGGTTTATACCTGCGCCTATAGATGTTTCACATCAAAAAATTTATTAATAATGTTATAATTGTGAAGTGATTTTGTTTAAATGATTCTCAGTAACTTTTTAGAAAGAACCAATTCTTACCAAATTTGAAATATTAATAAAAAGAGAATAAATCCATCACGAAAAAAGAGAATATATCTATAAGAAATGACAAAACAAATTTTAGAGCGCCGCTAAATACAATTTCTTCACCAAGTCGTTAATAAATGATAATCTTTATGTTTTCACTACTCGATTCTAATCCATGAAAACTACTATCTTTGGAATATGAAATCCAATCATAAATCAATTTTCGTGCTGTCGAAGTCACGTACTAGTTTAATTATAAAATTTAATATATGGATACAAATTCATTTTAAAAAAATCATTTTGCTGGAAATATTCTCCTTCAACGTTGCATATCCAAGAAACAAAATCTAGTACCATTATACGCAGTTATAACTTGAATTCGAAGTATCCAAAGAAATGGAACCATTCGAATCGACCCCTTTACTGAGAATGTAATCATTTTCGTTAACAAAACTGTCGCAAATAAAATTTATCTAGGCAACAAATAAAATAACTGCCAATTCGTTTGTAAATTATTTTAAGGACAAAAGCTACGAGTTCTATATTACTTTGAAATTTAAGTTCTATATTAGTTTGAAATTGAATACGCCTCAACTAACTTGAAACTACGTAGATAGTTCAGGCATATTAAATTTCAAAGTAATATATAACCAAATAAAACGATCAAATATTCGATTGAATCTTTCTTCAGTTTTATGCCCGAGAAATTTTGCTGTTTAACGTATTATGCTTCAACGCCATTTTGATATATTTCATCTTCGCTTCGTACAATTGAAAGGGTATTTTTACCAGTCTTATTCATCAATAATTTCATTTTTCATTGATCATTTTAATATTAAAAAGAGTAACTCTTTATGCTGCAATATTATAAATATGCTTGATTGCTTTGTTCTACACTGCAAAAGATATGAAGCAAATTAGAAACTAATTCTATTAATAAGTACTCTCACCGAGTACACATCGACTGACTTAGAACCAATTTCCATACCGTATGCAAAACACGATCTTGTGATTTATCTATAAGACTTTTGTACAAAACACGATTAGTGTACAAAACTCCTTTGTTTACATAATAGTTATATGATCAAATTATTTTTCCGATTGACCACTTTCTCAAAGACTTCAACTTGTCGATCTCCAAACTGGTACATAATTACTGTAAGAGAATTATTTAAGTCGATAAAAATTAATTTGCACAGCGCAAACTAGGACGACGACGCACTTCATGTTTGTTTACAAGTTTTGTCATGAAATGCCAAAACTTGTAAACAAAGATGAAGAAAACACGCAGTTTGTACTCAGTATTAATTTTATTTTGAATCGGAACTAGAATTAAACAGTTTACGAACATTATAAATTCATGCTTTATAAATGCTTGCTTCAAGTGTGCAAAAAATATTTGTTAAAGAAAGCTAGATAGCAATTTTATTAACGCTAAAAACCAATAATTACGTATTTTCTGGTACGGCCGTACGTTGTTGTGTATTACTTATTTGATGCCCATCACATTTTGTAAGAGTCACGTTATATAATATAAAAATAATGTCCTCTCACTTATTCATGGTCAATTCTATACTAACAATTCTCCATCCTTCAAAAAGCAGTGAATTTTTTTTATTATAATCAATGGATCGTAAATTTATTCGCTTTTCAGATATTCGGCGAATGTATGTAACAAAAAAAACCATTTTCGATTTGATTTAATATCATAAATTTATGTCAGTTGACTCGAACTACTTATATTATTTTGCTTATTTTGTAACTTAATATACTTGAAATCAACAGTTGCAAAGTATAGGTAACAAATACCGAAACTTTCGCAATTAGAATATTTGTTATGTGCAACGCCAAGGGCCAAGTTTATAAAAGAAAATAAGGAAACAGGGTACAGAAAGAAAAAAGGGAAACAGGTTTTGAAGGTACCCTTCAAATATAAAGTTAGATCAAAAATATTATTTTCTTTTATTAATCTATAAAATAGCTTTTTCCAAGTATTTCATCAATAATCGGAAAAATATTTTTCCCTCTTTCCTAACAAAACAATAGTTTGAAAAACTTACTAAAATGGTATATTATAAAAATATTTTTCTAATATATTTTTCTGATCAATGAGCCCATAGATTTTTCTTAAGTAATTTTTACAAGGAAACATTGTGAATATTTAAACTTGGAATATTTTCTTATACTTAACTTTTAGTTTGGTGGTTTTTTACCAATTCAATTAACCCTCAACTACCAAGATTCCGATAGGAAATGAAAGAATAGTATTTTTTTTAGAAAATTACCTAACTCGAACTAACATTGTCGTCTATTAATCACACAAATTCTAAATACCATTTAAAATAAGGGCATATCATATAATTCACACTCTCTAATAATATTAGCAACTTGATATTATAGAACTTAACAAAAAGGTTAAATTATTCATGAAGCAAATAATTTTAATGGTTTAAAGTCTCTGTGTATTTACAATTTCTTGTATTGTGTGCGAACCTTCCTAGTTTAACAAAAGGTTTATACTAATATCCCACCGGTGCCTTATTAATATTCCACACAAATAAGGGTCAAAATATGTAAAGTCGTACTTACGGCACTCGTAAAGCGGCTGTAAAATTGGGGAAAAATTTGCTCTGCCGGCAGGTATTTTGCTTTAAGTTAAAAGACTTGGTTATTAAAATAAAAATATATTTTTAGCACCTTTCCTTTTAATATAAATTCTCTTGACTTGAGTTCCTTGCAAAAAATATTTAAGTAAAATATATGAAAATGTTTCGTGTAACGATTACACTCGAAAGACTAATTCAGATCCGCGAAATATACGAGTATACCAAAATTACTATCGAATGTAAATTTCCTGATGTAAAACTTTGTATAATGTTCCACATCTATAAGCAAACGGGAAACTCCCAAAATCGAAATCTTTGGAAACGATCGTTTTAATTAACTCACACGTGTGTCGTTATAAACCCTTCAGATCAGGTGGATTTACGTAACATTTGAAGATATTTCCTGTTTATTTGAAGTCAGGCAGCGATGGTTTCTTCATTATTCATCTAATTTCAGTGGCTATGAATAAAAAGATATAGTAAATTTTTATGAAACTGCACTGGATGTGTGTGCACCAATATAAAATGTCATACATAAAAATTATAGTAGAATTATTTCAAGACCGAAGAGGTAAGCTTATCTAGTTGATATACCCGGTCACCATTCAAGGCTATATATATTAGTGGAAATAAATATGTAGCCAAGACAAAATGAAAATATATTTCAATTCAAATATCTAACAGGGCAAAAATGGATTTGTTTTTAAATATTAACAAATTATTATTGCTATGCTAATAAGTTATTATTTCTGTTTATAAAATAATAAGCATATTTTTATGCACATGGAAACGTTATATCGAAGAATTTGATTTTCTAGTTTATTTTCTTTTTTAAATACAGAATTTATTGTAAGGACCTAGATACAAAAAATCAATCAATATTTACCTGAATATATCTCATAATTGCCAGACTAAAAGCCGCTAGCTAGCCTATCACTAGCGAATATTATTTTAATTAAACTAGTAATAAACCTAATTTACAATAGATGAGTCATTAAACTATATAGATTTTATTGTTACGTAGTTTATTGTCTATATATGTAATAACTCTGTACAATTGGTGCACGTGTCCATTCTATTATTTCTAAAAAAATATTTAGTAGATTAAAACCAATAAATAAATAATAGAACATAAACGTATTATTTTTAAATATTTGTTTCTTTTTCTGTGAGCCTGTGCATTTCTTCGCGCCAGAACAAATAAAAGTATTTCAATGAAGCTTTTGCTAGTAAATTCTCTTGGATCTGGGTAACAAATCGACCCTGTTTTATTTCAATTTATCAATTAAAAAGGAAATTTGGCAATTTGACGTTTGTCGTGGTTAAACATTGAAGGTAATTACGAAAAATTATTTAGGTAATCATGACCAAACAAACCGAACAAATTATTGCTTTTAGAAATGTTGTCTGTTGGTCTGTGAATCTGTATATTTGTTCACGTACCACATAGCTAAAAGGACGTCTATGAAGTTCTTACTCTTGGAATTTATTGGGTCCGTGTAAAATATAGGCTATGATTTATTCCAAACTTTTGTTTACAAAATGATGTGGTATTTTAATGTCTCAACACAAAGTTTCCCCACTTAATAATTTTACTTTTGTTACTATTATAATAGATTATATTACGAGCATTAATCTTAAAGTTAACAGAATAATATTTTCTATTGGTCCATACGCAAACAAATTCACAAGCGTTTTAATATAAGTACAAATAACCAGTTAAAAAAATTGTAAGCAAATGTATGCATCAAACTTGCATACAATCAATCATATTAACGTAGAATCGTCTAGGATTTTATGAGATAATATAGATGTAACGAAGATAAAAATGACACGAAGTTGTGTTACGATAAACAATTGAGAAATCAAAACAATCCTACAAATAACTAACTGGAAGAGAAAATCAGCACTCAATCAATTTTATTAATAGCATAAACTAAAACGAGGAATGATTTTCAAGGAGTGTATAAAAAGGGTTTTGTAAAATATTATATGGTTCTGAGTTTCGCAAAAAAGTTGTTTTGAAAGAATATTTGAAAAATAAATTTGACTATTACCCAAGTGAAAGTTATTGAAACAGATATAGTAAAAACTGACAAAAAAAATAATAATAACGTAGTAAAAAAACTAGGAAATCGTATCAGATGCATAACGGAATTATAAATGGTCAAAATTCATAGAAACAAAAGTGGGTAGATAAGGTGTTATTCAGAAGCCTGTGTTCTAAGTATCAAAATACGCTTCTGACAAACAAAATGACTTAATACAATTGCTATACAACAATCAAAATAAATGACGAAGTTGAATGAAATTTCCATGAAGAAACGATTTTAACTTGAAGTAAACAAAAAAATATTTACCTTGGTCGAGGAAAATTCATTTTCAAAATTCCACTTTATAAGAAGTTTAAAGTGCCATATTTAGTAACAAAAATAATTATTTAACTAAGGAATCTGAAACGAGAAAATTTCAGGTGATTTTAAGTTTGTGCTTCGGAATCCGTACCCCAAAAAGAAAAAACGAAATCCTTGTAAAATCACTCACTCACATTGGTTTACCAGTTTATCTGTCTGTCACAGCAGTTTTCCATAGACACGGAAGCTTCAATATTTGGCATAGTGAAGCAATCGAAGTTGCATGAATGTCAATAGGTCACACTTAAAAATTTCCTGACGGAAATTTTACAATATACCACTCGAATTATTTTTGGATAGTTCTTATGTCGCGTGTGCCATAAATAGAAGGAGCAACGTATAAGGACTCCAAAAGTGTCTACTTCATAATTTTGCACAAGTTAATTGCGGAGATGTTGCTTAAAATATCCACAAAACGTATTAATTCGCCTCTTAACAATTGGTATACAAACATATTCAAATTTAAATGTTTGGGCTATTGAAAATATTGGAAATTTCTTTTTTTTATTCTTTTTTCTCATTTGGAATATCATACTATATGAGCAAATTATAAGGATTTTTAAACTATTTTTATGCAACACACTTCTAGAAATATTCTAAGTCCACTAAAATATGTGTAAATATATATATTCACTATATATATATATATACTAAATGACGCACTAAATGTTTATGTGTCGAAGTGTATGATCCTCGTAATGCGAATTCTACTCATTATTAACAGGTTTATAGAAAATGTTAGTAATTTTCCCCTAAATTGCATCTGAGCACGGTTACAGGATATTTATCTTATATATTAATCTAAGATTATATTAAAAACAAGGTTTTAAGAAAACTTGTTCAGTGAACGTAATACTATCATAGAATAATAGTCAATCGTGTAATGCATTTGTTAGAAACATACGTTTCCAACAATAGTTTGGGTTCTAAACATAAGCAAATAAAGACCATCCCATACACAAGTAGTAGAGTTGTACGATAATATGCACTATTATAGAATAAAACAAATTGAATTTAAATAAACGTATTATTTGTGGAACGCGAGTATGTGCTGTTTGGGAGTTAAATACCTCTCGAAAGTTTCGTTTGACTGCCCATATTGAAGTAATTAATGAAAATAAAGTGTTCTTTCATGTGACGACTGCGCTAAAAGAATGGATAGCCGTGACGGCACGGAGGGAGCAAATCGACAGTACATGAGGTCGCTGCGGCTAATCAAGCGGAAATGTCGCTCTAAACGAATTAAGACGGCTCAAGGACGAAAATAAAATAATGGGAATTTCCGGTCTATGGATAGGTGCCTTTTTAAAGTTCTATGTTATCACTCCTATCCTTCACTCACTTTTTTAAAGTTAAAGCTTTGAAAATAATATTATCATAAACGTTACAGGTAACAATTAACTTTCTGATCAACGTTTAATGACAGAATTTTAATTTGTAAGTAATTTTGGAGTTCTGGGCAAAAGTTCGATGATTTTAAAACGATTTAAATGTAGCATTATTTTCTTTTTAGAGTTCTTTACCTCAAAGCATCCTTTAAACATATAATTTAAAAATATGCTGCAGCCGCATTTAAAAAAAATGAGATAATTTTTTTTTTTAATTTTAAATTTAATCCGAAGTAAATTATTTAAATAATTAATTTGTAATAAAAACGGTAACATTTTAGGCGCATGTAGCAGAAAATATGTAAAATAAATTATGTTTAACAAAATTACTTCTTTTATATTATACTTAAACTTTTATATTTATCGAAGATTAGATTTAAAAAATATGTTTCAAAAATGTATTAGTTCAGGAATATGTTTTTTATTTTTGCGATAACGATGTTTTTATCTCAAAAGTACCCTTAATAAGGATAAAATAATATTTTATCCTAATTTGAACTTTAAACCGAATCGCGGTTACAGTCTCGATCATTCTTATTAATTAGTTTTGAACCCGCTTACGGTGATAGTAATTTAGTTTCAAATTTCCGAAGAAATATTTAGCAAATATTTATATTCCAATCTGTATCCGAATCATTATTAGGGTGAGATTTTTAATAGAATTTTAATTCAATAATTTTTATGTGAGGTTCGAACAAAGTGATGACCAAATAAACAAAAAACAAATAGGCAAAACGTTCCTTGAGAAATATTCAAAGATTAGTCTTTTTGAATATAAAGTAGTCTAAATTTTAATAATAACCTTAAGAATGATTATGTTAAAGATCCCATTGAAACTGAACAGATACACAAAAAATATAAATAACAATATTATGAGTTTAGAAGAGCCTGAATAATAGATTGTTATTTTTTAAATATTCAACATATAAATAAACATTTGTTTAGTATAGATATATAGACATAAAAAGGACGCTTATGCCATGTATTAGTATGGTAACATATCAAACCATCGATGTAGTAAGATATTTTCAATTACCAATAATTCTCAATAAGTAGAGATTTTCGTCAATTATGTGTGCCCTCATGTGTGCACCCGTTCGGGTAGGTAAATGGGGCAGAATTTGGCGGTACTCCACTTGCACAACACCTCCCCCCCTCCCTTCCCACACTTCACTGCATGCCACTAATATCGTACGTGCTCACAACTCTATAAGTGTGAATCTATCCGCTATAGGTCCACTGTTCTATTAGCTCATGGTTGACGTATAGAATATAATATTGTTTATTTATAATTAATTAAAGTGTTATAAAGAGCGGATATAATGTTATCAGTAAATACGCATTTATTTATTTCGGGCCATTGATTCTGTATTGATATTTTATCAAATCGGGTTCAAATTACAATTTACATTTATTCTGTCCCTTTCAAATACACCCTAAGGGAAGTTTTTTCTGTCTTTTTGGTAATTATTTCTTTGTTAGCTATTTTTAATTATCGTGCTTAAAAGCTACTAGACCTATTTGAATTTAATTTTCATTCAGTTTATTCTCAAGGTAGAGATTTAAATCTAAAATACGTATTTCCTGTAAGGAAGTTGAAATTCAATTAACAGCGGTCATGCAATAAGATACAGAGCGTGAGCTGAAGAATAGTGATTGTCGATACTATTAGAGCCAACTTACTTAATATTTAAGATAAGATACAAAACACTTTTATCCCGATCGTGGGTATTTTTGAAACGCACACTTAATTCAAGATAATATGTAAATTATTTTTATTCCCACCAAGAGTAACATTATTATTAAGAGAAAACATTATTACAATAGAAAAACCCACCGCATAAAAAAATATATGCAACCGAAGTCATAGTCAAAATCTAGCTGTTTGTGAAGTTTTCTACTCTATACACCATCTAGTATGAATCTCTATAAAGATGGGTTAATGAATTCGAAAGTTGAAACTATCGTCTTATGGTGTCATCTAGTTTAAACATTTAATCATTTTTAATTGCTCAAAGAAATTTAAAGGTAAACTTTCCTTTAAATTTCTTCGAAAATTATATTTCACTCCATTTTTTTCTCCATTTTTCTAAATATGTGCTTTTAAGACCTAATTATTGATAAATTACTTCAAATTTTGAAAAAGTAAGTTTCCTAATTGTTCCTATAGATATATAAATGTTACTTAGATTAAAAAATGTTGATAGATCACTTTCAGCGCGCCTTAGAAAAGAATAGTACTTATTTTTAAAGCATGTATAAATATCTTAGAAAAGAATAGTACTTATTTTTAAAGCATGTATAAATATCTTAGAAAAGAATAGTACTTATTTTTAAAGCATGTATAAATATCTTAGAAAAGTATAGTACTTATTTTATAGTACTATAAATATCTCGGGACAAAACATAACTGAACAACATTTTTATCCACATGAAAGCAAAATTTAATTCGGATGCAAATAACCGTCATTACACTTTCTCATCTTCAACTCCTATACTTAAGCAAATAGTCAGTCTACAAGATGGGCAGAATATCCTCAGCGGTTAATAGGATTTAATTATAACGCTACACGAGTACACATACAAAGTTTAGATGGCTGTCTAAGGCTTTTTCCAAAATTAGTTGCAATCTGATATTATCAAGAAACACATGTGAACTAAAGTACATAGTTTACCCGGAAAATGTTCGAGTTCTCAACTAAGTATGTTAATAATAGTAATCTTTATCTGAGTACTTCTCGTAATGCCTAATAGCAGTAATATCATATCTAGTTTCATGTACGTATATAGTGTATATACTCACATTCATATACAAATTTACTCACATCCATATACATATTTAAAATGGGAGATATTATTAATTATTTGTACAGCGTAAAATGTTAGTCAACTTCTTTGTGTAAGCAAACATGTGGTAACTAAAGTAATAATCAACAGAATATTCATACCTGCTTTATTAAGATTAAATAATACCCGAAATTTCCGCTCGACTGCCTATAGTGAAGATAATTGACGATAACAAAGCGTTCGTTGTTACGACGGCTGCACTGAAGCGACGGACAAACGCGGCAGCTCGGAGGCAGCGAGTCGACGGTGCGAGAGGGTCCTGCGGCTAATCGAGCGACAATATCGTTCTTAATGAGCTAAGGCGGACCGATGGGAGGAAAGATTGCGATGGGAAGAAACAGGTTTACACGTAGCCAGATTATGGTTTGTCATTTAATGTTATTGTAGGGAGGTTCTTTAGCCTTTTTCGTAGATAATTTTATATGTCTGAGATAGCATCCTCTTAGAATTATAAAAAATTATTTCAATATCATCTTATAAAATTTTGATCAAATTGGATCTAGGAAAGTATACAACCATTTAAGTCCTGAACCCTTCCTCAATTTAAAATTGCGCAGTGCTTGAATCGACTGGTAACTCGTTTATGTATTTTCTATAACGTAAAAGAAAAAAGAAAATATTTATTTTCTTTACCCAGTAAGACTAGTTCAACAGGAATGATAGAATACTATTTACAATATTCATGCGGAGAGGCCAACCTCCTTACCTACCAAATCCGTGTGTTTTAGGACATGGCAGAGAAAAGAGTATCTGCTACTGTACATGGGTTTTTGAAAATAACTATTCTTGGGTAAAAATTTTGCTAAAAATTTGTAAATGTTTAAATACAAATTTACTTTGTTTAAAAAGACACAATATTGCTACATTCATCAATAAATCGGTAACAAATACTTCCTAACAAGCTTTTACATCTTATATTCATATTCCAATGTAAACGTCTGAACCCATTATAAGTTAAAATTGATAACTTCGACAATTAATAAGATTAAATTGCTATTCAGTGCGAAATTAAATACAGCGTTTTATTGAGGTTAAGCATATCTTCATTGACTTCCCCTTTTTTTAAATATTGATGTAATGATAATATTAATTGCTCAAAATCTGTCAAAATTTGATTTTTCTAAACTTTCGTGTCGAAAAGATCAAAAACATTACTTACTTCTTGTAACACACGTAACAGCCTAATGGCAACAATGAGTAATATTCCAACCAAAATACCAATATCGTATTTCAAAATTATTACAGTTTAGCCAATTCAATATAAATGAAATTTTCCTAACGAAAATCAGACGACTAATGCAATTGTACAGGTTCATTGCCTCGATTCAATAATTGTATTAAAGCGATTTACTCAAACCTTTCTAAGGAAAACTTCGTCCCTAAACGTATTTCAAAAATTTACTTTGACTCAAACGCTTCCCACTCAGCTCCGGGCATATGCGATGTGATAGTGCATTGGTGCAGACAGCGGCGAGTGACAGATGGACCCTTTTTAAGTACATAGTCCGAGTGCCATACTCTTAATATTTAAGTGGAAGTTTGATGGCACGGCACACTAATTGTGCAAGTATAGCTTGCACCTGAGCTATTCTAGAGATAGAAGTCCACTAAATAAGTCATTGTATAGATTTTAATTCTATAACTAAATAATTCACTCGATGAAATCAACATTTTTAGAAAGAGCTAAAATTAATGATCAGTACCTCAATGTTTACTTTTAAGTTTCTAGTTTTGAGTAAACTCTTCCTCCTAATTCCCAGAATCGCCACATAACCTTAAAGAACCGGATAAAAAAACGGAGTTAAAAAGGATAAAGTTTCAGCAATACATTTATAATGTGCTTATCTTACCAAGATGAAACCAAAATTAAAATTTTGAGAAAAAAATCCATGTATCATTCATCTGATTTGTTTTCTCTTTTGTAAACGCTTAAGAATTATAATTTCTAACTTTTCAATATTTCATATATAAATTAGTTTTTGATGTCAATTTTTGTTTCCTTAAAAACTTAATTTTTGTTAAAGCCTATTATAACTTTTAACTTGATTGTTAACCATATAACTTCATCTTATTAATTCCAACCTATTTAGTATTATCTTAATATTTATGACAAAATATTAGGATAAAACTGGACATAAAAATAATTTAGATCAAAATCTTAATTAACTTTGTAGACGATTAAAATTAATCCAACATTTTTAAAATGACGATTGTTTAAAATGTAATGAAACTCGCTAAAAATTCATCTCACAAAAAAAAAATACACAAATAGTGTAACATGAAAAGAACTTTTAAAATATTATACCTTAAATATATTTATAAAAAAGTATTATGGGTCATTTACCATATAAATGCGCTCCATCCCAAGTAACTTTATTCGTTTAACCAATCGAAATATAATTCAAAAGTTAATTTGTTAATTAAACGTATGTTGGATGTAAAATATTTATCTGTTATATTTGTTCTTTATTAATCTAATTTCTTGTAATTCACTTTTCTACTGGCACTTGTCAGTTCAACCTTTTTTCTGATAATGATTATATTCTTATTATCACTATTAAAAAAAAATGTTAAATATAAAACTATGATTGTTTTAAAATTAAAGGATAATGTCACTCAATTGCGGGCCAACTGCCATACTTTAACGCTGCTTCATTGAGGCCGGGCCTAGTCCAAAGTAGGCTGAGCCTTTAGAATTGTTCATACTCATTGGGCTAACTAACGCACAATCGTCCACACCTCTGCAGCGCGCGCTCTTCTTTGTCAAACGATCGTCTCTCTGCCGCATAATTTTCAAATTAATCTCTCTGGCGTGTCTGATAGCATCTGTGAGTTTAGTCACCGTCCTTATTTTCTTACTTGATATGCTGCTACTTGCTATATCAATTTTTACTTCGGTTTGCAAAGTAAAAATTTATCATTCTTAACTTCTGCTCATTCTTGATTACGGTGACCCAGTGTCTAATCTAAATAAGCATTTATTCGATAAATTGGAAGGACTTCAAAACATGTGTGTTCGGTGCATTTTCGGCCTTAAAACATTCTGGCAATTTTCTGTATCTATTTGAATTTATGCTGTTAGCCTTTTCTTTACAGATGATAGATAGGCAATTCTAACAATTTCAAGAATATTTGAAATGACACTAACAACAAAATTATTGAATTTGCCCCAATCTCCTTGAATGCCTTCAAATACGGGGCTTGCTGTCTATTAACTTATTATATTACAATAAAAATATTCAAAAAAATTTAAAAAATTGTACGGTTGTCAATATACTATTGTAATTTTTTTGTAAATCAATGAAAATGATATTGTAATATCATTTCATTTAGTGATATGGGAATTTATAGAGTTAATTTTTGTAATAAAAAAAATATTCAAACCATATAATTAACTGTATGCGAGATCACATCTAACACCAAATTATTGATCTACTCCACAATACGGCAGAAAAAACCAAATAAAAAAACAAGGAATTTGTGTAGTAATTCGATATAATTATCTGAAAAACATAAATAAACAAATTGGTGTTTATAAAATTTACTTCCTTTACGTTAATTTTTTTTTCTGACATGTGCATATGTGTATTGTATGTGCGTTGATATAACAATAATTCATACATAGAGAAATGATACTGCCAGATATTGATCTAGAATAAACCTATCTACTTTATTCACATTACTCAAGAAAGTTCTGTTTTTTTCGTAGTCCATAATGAAATATTCTGTCATTTACAAGATTTATATATTTTATTGTAATTTTATTTTATACCTTAAATGAAATTAACTCTTTAAGTTAAATTTTGCATTATTTAACAACTCAGTATGTTAAAACTTGGAGCTCTAAAATTTATTAGCAGAATGCTTATTTCAAAATAAAGGTTTCTGTAAACTAATAAAAGAGATTATTAAAAACAATAAGGAATTGATTATTGAACAATTTTTACCCTAATTACTACTACCATTCATACAAAAAAATGATCATATATATTTCGAAGCATATGTGTGATAGGTTCTTATAATTGTTTATATCTCTTCTTTTTCGGATTTTTCAAACTTTAATTTAATAATATAATAAATGGTACTGCGAATAACTCGCATAAATCTATTAATTTTATTCACATTATTCAAGAAGTTTATTTTCCTTTTGTAGTCTCTAATAAAATGTTAGTTCATTTAAAAGTATTTATACCTGAAAAGAAATTAATTCTTTAACTAAAACTTTACAAAATAATGTTAACATACTTATGTTAACATACTTTATTAACTAATGTTAACATACTTAAAGCCGAATGATTTATTAATGAAAAGCTTATTTAAAAAGAAAAGTTTTTCAAATTTATAAAAGATGTTATTAAAAACAATAAGAAATTGAGTATTGAACAAATTTTACCCTATTTAAGATCTATAAAGCACGAGTAGACTCACATTACAAGGGTTCCATATACATTTAGGCATTTACAAACATTTAATGGCATATAATATTCCTATTAAACAATTCACAAAATTTTAATTTTTAAAACGAAAATTTGTTACCCACTATGTCTTTCACAATCGCATAAAATATTTTGTTTATGTGATATAACCACAAATTGACAATTTTTAGATTTTTTTCTTTATTTTTTTTTATTGTGCTGTGACTTTTGCCTCTTATAAAATTTCATTATTATAGGCAAATGGGAAGTATGCTATAGGTTTTGATTTATTTGCAAATGTCAAATTACGGGGCATAAAGGCCATATTTTTAGGGTTCTTTATTGCATTGGCATAAAAATTTAACTTTTTTGTCTCAAGCTCCAAGGGATAATAAACTTAAGTATTTGATATTAATTTAAACTTGATACTTTCACGCGTTTGTGAGAAAAAGGGTCTTGGCGGACCGAAAGACGGACAACGAAGTGATCTTATAAGGGTTCATTTTCTCCTTTTGAGATGCGGAATACTAAAAAATGAAAATAACATCATTATTTAAAATCATTGTGATTTCTACCTAAATAGTTTTTTCCTTATATTTCTATTTAACATGAAGGTGGAAAAATTTTGTTGTATGGATCATAGCCAACCAAGGTTCACACGCAAATACTGGAATATCAACTTCATCGCATAAGAGCAATTAAAGTGGAATGGACGTGATATTGTCTCTGTCACATCTTTCTGTCGATAGTATCAATTTAAACCGTAGTTTTTGAAAATACCACTCTGATCTTGAAACACCTACGTCAGACACGGCATGACGCGGCGGCGGTCCGAACGGCGGTACAAATTATTTTAATGTTGTATTGAACTTATAAACTAATACAACATATCCAATATTTTCAATGAAGTTCTTAGTGGATATTGAAGGTATAACCTCTTTATTCAAGTGTTCAAATAGCTCGATTGAAATAAATGTAGGCTGAAAATATCAGTCGCAAGATAAAATAATCTTAACAGTTGGTTAAAAAAGGGAAGATAACATCAAATAAGGATTAGTGAGATTTGATCAAATTTCGAAACTACAGCATTACTTTTACTATCGTTGAATATACTTCCGAAAACTTTATAAATCTCCTTCACTTGTTTACTGCTCATATCACTTATGTGTACCTTTCTTATAAAACCGTTCTGAATATTTCGGCCATAAAATTAATTTTTTTTCCTTTCTTATGCAATAGTTAATCGAATTATGAAGTGCAGAACTTTAAATATTTACTAAGCATTGGCATAAGTATTTTATTACCTAAAAATATTAAGAATAATAAATTGCATATTTACTTCAATACCAGCTTTACCCGCGACTTCGTTAGGGTGAATCTTAAAAAATATTACTGACTTGACTGCAATATTAATACACGTAATCCATATATTTGCTTAATGCCATATATATTAGCATTTCAGTTTAGGTGTTTGTTGGGTGTCTAGAATAATAAAAAATAAAGGTATTCAATGTATTTTTTAAATCAATTTTTGTAAATTTATTTTTTATGTATACTATTTAAATTTAAGAAAATCATTAAAATTAGCATTTTTACTGTACTGAAGTTCATCTCACTTTATTAGCATTGAAATCAAATTTTCGAATTGTCACATCTTAGTCAATTTGTAGTAAACTGTAAGAGAACTTTAAGAAATAGCAAATACAAATTTTACAGATTTCAATCGCATTGGATATTAATGGATAATTGCTGCTAAATGCATTCATTCTGGCAATGTTCGTGCTTGGAAGTATTAAGTGGGAGGGTTATAATATGAGTAATATATTGATTATTCAAACTGTTACTCATTTTGTTGAGCTAACAGCAAAAGAATATCATATATTCTCAATACGGAGAACTAAAATCTTGTTATTATTCGTTGTTAAAAGCATTTATTCCGATATTTTTCTCTACTTCACAATAAATAACAAGACAAACAATCAAAAATACGAATAATAATTTACTTCCATGAAAATAACAAAGGGACAATTGATACCTAGTAAGGAATATAAAGAAAAATATGCATGTTACATAAGTCACAGTTGACGAATTTCGTTATTTTGTATATTATTAACATTAAACATTTACCAGAACCGTTAATTTGAAGCGTATAAATAAAATTGATATACATTTAAATTTTTGGCCGCTAGGCGGCGCTGATATCATGCATCCAGCGAATATTACACAAATCACTTTAGTTGTTCCAGCGTTATGCGCGAATAATTAAATAGGTTTTCAGACAAACAAAAATTGCAAAAACAATATTTTTCGTCCTATTTTTTCGTTATGTTCTTCTAAATTCTGTTTTGGTAAATATCTTCTATGTATAGACGGACTAATTCTGTAGTTTTTATATGTATAGGCGAGTACATAACAACCAAACATACACATCCTAATACCCAACCTATCAAAATAATTAAATTAAAAATGTTGACAACACATTCAAATTTTAAACAAATCAAGAAAACATAATAAGTACATCTCGAAGACATAAAACATCATCTACTTGTGCGAAAGACGACAAGCAACAACGCCTTCAGACGTTTGCTCACGTTGAGGTTACATTTAAAACTTCACGTCCATAAAATGACGTATAAGCGTTTAACTCCCGCGTCACACCACAGTTAGCACTATATTGTCAATTTCGCCAATGAATGTTCGGTGAAAAACTTCATTTTATGGTTTTCTGCCTGAATGAATAGATTGTAACGAAAAAAAAACTCATTTAAAAAAAAAACTCACCGCTATATCTTTCTAAAAACTTCTTTCATTTTTTTTACTTATTCCTTATTTTCCCAATAATTTTCCTTTGAAAATATTTATATATACAACATTTACAATTTGATTATATATATATATATATATATATATATATATATATATATATATAGACGTATAGATTAAAGGTGGAAAGAGTGAGTACGTATGGAGTATGTCTCCTAATAAGGAGTAAACTTTTGTCATCGACACGAATATCTTTCTTACTCAAACCAAGACCAAAAGTGGATTAGATGCTAATTTTCTAGAGAGAAGTAGTTACAGAAGCATCACAATCTACACAGCATCGTTATTCTTTAAATTACTTCGAAACGTTTATCACACCGATCACACCACTCAACCAACCACTGTAAGTTAGACCAATAAATTTCATAAACTGTTCATGTGTTAAAGTAAAGCAAAAAGAAAACAAAATAAAACTTCTTATGCTATGATGATATTCTTATTTAGTTTATATTTTACTACTTTAAAGTGAAACAAAATTTTCCTAGCAAAAGAAAACACTGTCTAAAACAGTTTAAGGTTTGTACTCGTCTTGACAAAATAGCGCAAACAGCCCGCTTTTTCACTCAAGTGCTCCAAGCCTAAAATTTATGGCATAATTACGATCAAAGAAAAATTATTGAAAGCTGTTTAGCATTTCCCTTTTTATTACGAGATTAAAAATGAATTATTCGCTTTCTTTTATGAAGTCTTTATTTATTACGACATCTCACGTCAAAGCGAAAAAGGTCGCAGTAATGCGTAACTACACAATCGTACCGTCTTGCAATTTGTTCCCCCATTACTATACGATTCGTTTTTCTTTACACGATTGCTCTTTTATTAAATTTTAAATTCATCAAGGCATGTTTCGCAGTTCCTTAATTTATCAATATATTTAGGTGCTTTCATTTCTGTGAAAATAATAAGAATGTGGAAGAAAATATACAAAAATGGAGCCAAGTACGTGAGGGAAAATTTTGATTATAAAAAGAAATTTGACCCTTCTAGGTTTCTGTACAGAAAAAGAATCCTTTATAAGTCATGTCAATCCACATGTCGCAGCCCCAAAGTTTCTGTAGTTGTATACTTAGGTACATGAAATTTGGCAAACAGATGCTCCAACTGGAACGATAAATAATACGTAGCTAAATATTTTTTTAACATAGAATTGGTTTTCCTTCCTGTTTGTAAAAATTTGGGTCGAAATATTTTTTGTACATATCACGTCGAGTAGAGTGATATTAGAGTCTTTTAAAATTAAATTAAGGTCTTATTTAAAACACCGTTCAATAGGTCATTTATAAAATGAAATTCCAAATAATTTTGCAATATGTCATTCCTTTGATTTAGTGATCATGGATAAAAAAAATTAAATTATGTCCGATTAGAATTTTCAAATGAAATAATTTCAGTTAACTCGAATCAAAAATTCCAAAAAGTATAGACAAGAAATAGCTACAATTTGTATTTTCTAGAATGCGTTTATCTTATTTTATTGTGTTAATATTACATTTCATTAGTGATTTGATGCTAAAGAAAAGTCATTATGTCTTACGTCTGTGTTTAATCTATCACCAACTATTTAATATCAACACTTAATCAAATATATATGAGCAAAAAGAAAATCGCATAAAAACTAAATCTACGAGTATTTTACAAGAGTTTGGCATTTTCAGCATCAGTATGAAAAGAAAATAAACACTCTTAATTGAAATTTTAAAATGAATATAATTTTATTTTATCTAAGAAATGGAATATTATCTCTAAATGATGAAGAAAGGAGTGATTACAATCAAAAAATTAAAAAAAACTTTATAGTTTAGTAAATATACCATTGCTTTCTATTTTACCGAATACCAATACTTTCTAAGTTACGTATTAAAAAAAATATTGCAAAGGGTTATTTCAATCATATACAAATGTGTATGATGCCTGAGAATATTTAATGAGAAATCATATCGAAACAAATAAGTATATTAACCGAAAAATATTAGACAGAGAAAATATTTTGAACTTTTCTAATAGCACCTAATTTATTTTAATATAGAAACCACGTGATTGCACTTTCCCCTGAAATACTCTAGATTGGAAATTTAATTAAAGTTATACTTTATGTATATATATATATATATATATATATATATATATATATATATATATATATATATATATATTGTAATAATAAAGTACATTACGATTTATGCATTTGGTGAATTTCAACGAAACGATTATGAAATTATGAAATGTAAAACTTTTATCCATAGTAAAAGCGAATTCAAGTACCGAATTCAATATTCATAACCATGTATTACGGGGACACATATGTAAGAGTAAGTCAGTATTATATCTTTGCTCATAATAAAATGAATCTAATAGATCAGAATTTATTCGAATACTGAGGAGATCTTACGTTGACCGAGCTTATTATTAGATAGATTATTTACCGTAAACGTCCATTTTCCAATCGTTGAATGCAATATGACTAACTGAAAAAGACGGACGGAAATATTATATATACAGCATTGAGTGCAGGTATAAGAAAAATAAAAATACCACTCCTATTTAAATCGACAATCAATGTAAATATAAATCTTATATTTTTATGAAAAATAAAATTATTTTTATAACATTTTGTGATTGCTAATGTTAGCTCTATGAACCAAACAAATGAAACATCTTTATTCTCTACACGCAGATGTCATACTAATCCATGAGACTCGCGGATTTGAAGGTGTCATCAAACAAAAACATATAAAACTCGAAACGAAGCAAAACGAAAGAGAACATGTTCAATTATACCAAGGCGCGGCGCGATTGTCACCGTCAATTAATGGTTTAATTTTAATTAATTTAGGCAATGACTACATATTTCAAAAGCGAGAAATATTTATTTATTTTTCGTTATGTTACTGAAAAGTTATTATTTACTTAATTGGGTTTATATTCTTCTTCATTATAATACTTGATACATGAAAAATTATGTTTTTGTAATAAAAATATAAAATATCTGCATTTCTAAAAATAGTTTAATTTAATTTACATCATGATCATGAATTGTATCTTATTTTTTACCTCTCCGTGATTTTTTATAGCTCATTTTCTTTACATTCTGAGAAACATCAACTTTTTCCATAAAATTACATTCTATATCTATAATACCCAATCTATTTTCGGAGGACCTATACCCGAGACGCAATTTAATTTGAAAATCAATTCTTAAGATAATTTAACAGTTCTAGAAACATAATTAATGTAAATTGTTGTGAAGCAGTTTCATGACTTCCGAATTGGACCAACTTTGAATTGATTTGTAATTACCAAAAATATAAAGCTGTTTTAATTATTCATCATTGAAAATTTATCATTGTTCAATAGTTCCTGAATAGTTTCAAGTCTTTATTTCACAATATTCATTTCATCAATTATTGGTTTATTACTGATGTAATCAAATAGTCTATACAAAAGTTAACGAACGTGAATATACGGTAAAGAATCAATATGCCGATCTAGATTAGAAATAAATAAGTAAGGAACCGAAGAACTGCTTAAATATTTGCATGTAATTGAATTTTTGTCTATCGGGTTACAAGTAATCATAATCAGAATCGATTATTTCTTACGTGATATTTATCAAATAGGAATTTCAACATTCTAAGACATCCAATGTTCTAATTAAGAATAAAGCTTTCAAAAAGTACACGAAACCAATTCTTGTTATTAAATAGTTTTCGACTATAAATAACTCGACAAATAGTTTCTATTTCTATAACAGTTAATGAAGAAAACGAAAAACCCTCAATTAAAAACACTATTTGTAGTACCGAAATAAACAAAGTAAACATATTCTTTTCAGATGGAATAATATAAGTGCAATACAATCATGAAAGTCTCAGAAATAAAACGCAAGTTTGCTATAAAATCATTAGGTTATTCATTTATTTCTTTCATAATTTATATAAAGTATATTAAACATTTAAAGAAAATTCTGTTGAAATATATTATATAACATTTTTTCTCTATCTTAGTTATACAGGCTGTTGTTATTACGAGGCGGCTTCTGTGGATTCTCCTGAGTACAAAATAAAAGTTTTTATGATCATAATCAACATTTTTTTCGTATCATATTCGGTTTCCGAGTTTCACTATACCAACGTTACCGCAAGGGTTAAAGATCTTATAGTACTTACATACCGAATGACGCGAGGCATCATCAAAGCGATATCGGATGTAATGCATCTAAAACCTTAGTCGACTCTGAATAGTGAGCGATGAATATAGAATAATGAGTATTATTTTATGGAAAAAATTGATAACTGATCGGTATTTTTCGCAATTTTTTTTTACGAAATTCATTGAAAAAAAGTTCAAAATAAATAATAATTGGTCGTAGAAAAAGAAATTATTTTTATACAATGGCCCAAAAATTTCTTGCTTAATTAAAGCCTTGTATTCCAAAAATGAAATAAATGAGTCGAAATTTTCATCCAAAACTCCACGTTGGTGTTCTTAATAGAAAGTAAAAATATCTTTTACTATTTTCAGAAATCGACTTCATGAAGATAATTTTACCAACTTTTCCAGTGATATTTAAGCTCTATCATTTTTAAATAGTAATAATTATAAAACAGTGAACTTATAACTTGAAACATGTGGAACAAAGCCTTTGGACAAGTGAATCTAGAAATTCCTCTATTTTTAAACTTTTCTGCCAAAATAAATAGAGAAAAAAACTCTAATACATACTTTAGAAACGCCACGACTTTTTTACTTTTGTTGTATGTTTATATCGTGGTTACAGAAAAAAAAAACACACCAAGTGTCTTTTAGAGGACGCAAAACAGTAATTGATCCGAAGTTCGTCACATGTACATTTGATGCATTTTTCAAAACATCATTAAAATTTGCACTTTTCTAATAGCACCTAATTTATTTTGATGTAGAAACCTCTAATTTAATTGAATATGGAAGTTTTTCTATTTACGTTGAAATCTCTTTTCGTATAAAATTGAAGAATCTCGAAAATATTGCAAATTCTCTACTTGATTATCAAATAAATTACCTAATGTTTTAAATAATTATTTTAAGATAATCGTAATAATTTCCGATGAAAATATTTACCCAATCCTTTATTCACGTGTGATTCTATTTTTGAATCCTTTGCCGACGGTAACAAAACTAAAGGTGTAATTTCCTAATAATGATTGCGGAGGTTCACAACACGTGACTAAGATGAAAGAAAAATTTACAAAAAATAAAGTGGAAAGCCAACGATATCCCACTCCATGAACTAGACAAATTTTAGCTCTTCATTTAAGTTTTACGTGTTTGCGTAACTTTTTTTATGATGATAATTGAAATACATCTAAAAATTTTTAGCATAATGTTTATTTAACGTATATCATCATTTTACGCAAATTTTCAAAACGGAAAGTTAAAAAACGTAGGCGATACGGTGCAGTGTCCGTGAATGGAGCTATTTTCAAAAAAGCAAAACGCAAGCAAGGCAAAAAAAAAGCAAGCAAGGGTAAATTCCCCTTTCTAATTTATACCGAGGTATTTAAAATATGTCTCACCCTAAAAGATGTACATAAAGTAATGAAGTCTTACGATAAGTGTTCCTCTTTTAAGGCGTAAGTTCTTTCGAGGTGAGTGTGAAAAGAAAAACGATGGCCATAAAGTTACATAAAACGTTTGGGTTGGCTTTTACTCTAAATAATAATTAATTACAACCAGTATTTCGCAATTTGAAAATGCAAAATACTGGTTGAATTCTCTGTATTTGAATTTATATGAACCAAATTACATGAACACTTGACAGAGAACATTACCTTTCATCGACTAATAAGGTCATTGAAAATTAGAAATGATTTTCACGGTACAATAAATCCATGAGTACCTCAAAATTTAATCAATACAAAACAAAAGTATTACATAAAGTAGGATTACATTTTATTTATGGAAATAAATCCACGATCTACCCGTAATAGCTACAAACTCATAAGTCTTGCCATGGGCAGTAGGGTCATAAAGTCACAATGTGAGGGTAAGGGATTTACGTGTTTATTTACGGGAACGGTATTTTATTTTTTGACATTTATCCCTTACGGTATAATGAGCAACATCATGCTTTAAATAATATTAAATAAATATAATAATATTAAATATTCGCTATAATTACAATATAATTCATTGCTTTTAATTATATTTACCGATTTATTATTAAAATACACTAAAACGTACATTGACTTATTGCTGCCAAAGAAACTTCTTACATTTAAGCAAAAAAAGACATTATTAACAATTAGTGGTCTAACAGACTGGAAGTGATTGTACAAAAATTTTGAAAAAAATATTTGTTATATTTCAACTTTTACTTTAATAATGTGTATTGTTTTAATTTTAAACTTATAAATATGTACACAATCTTCACGTGATTAAAGCGCCATTAATATTAGGACAGATTTTTTCTGTGTAAAAAATTTGTTCCTGAGTGTGTTAAGGGTGGCTATGTTAGTGAAAATTGAGGAATCAATTGAAATCAATTGATTTGAAGAAATTGTAGTTACAATTCCTTACACGTTATAAAATATAACGTCTCCCTGATTATAATTCTATAAGTTTGCTGATAACTAGAGATCATATTAATCAATTTCGTTTTTTTACGTTTTTATTTCCCGTTGTTTATAGATTTTTTAGTAGCGGGTTGAGTAGTGAACTGTAATTTTTACGCGAATGGAATTATTTGCAGGCAACATAATATCAGTGTCATCTGGTGATAAATTTATAACTTTTTGAAATACAAAATTTATTGCTAATAAAATAGAAAAAAAAATGAACAAATGAAATTAGCATGCCTGGGTGAATCGCCAGAAAGAAAAGAATTATAAACACTTTAAAGACACCATGGCAACATTAATTAACTTTTTTTTTTGTTTACTAAACTATTTTACTCACTCGGCGTACAATACGGCAATTTCTGTCTTTCCAGACTGAAAAAGATATAATATAATTGACCACAGTATTTAAACTGCTTTAATTCATAAGGAATTTTATTTTTCTGTTCTCCCATACATACAGATCTATTTATTTTACGCTATTGTAATCAAAACGTTGATTACTTAAGTTCTCATTTAAAAAGTTTCATCACATCGTTAAATTATTCTACACTTAATTATTGTTTACTACCATAGTTTTACTCATTAACAGTCTATGAAATATTGATAAACGCATTATTGTAATTGGATAAATTATTTTTAAATTTTGCATACTTATATTAACTGAATCATAACATACGATTAATTTTGCCTCAAACAGTTAAAGAGCCACGTTTAACATAATTCCTTGAATATTTTATTAACAGCGTCGTTGATTTCTTAATAGTCTTGTTTTTCCAGGGTAAAGGATGATTTTCTTAGGACATTACCTACTTATTTCGCTTATCAAAGAGGTCTTGTGAGAAGAAAATATGAAAAACAATTTTGTTACTAAGAATGTTATATTTGTGAAGCGTTTTTATTTGAATTATACTTAAAAGCTTTTTACGAATAAACCAATCCTTACCAAATTTAAAACCCTAATGAAACCTAAAAATCCTCTTTTGTCATGGAATATATCCATAAGAAATAACAAAACAAAGTTTAGATCGCCGCTAAATGCAACCTCTTAACCAATAAACGATAATCTTTATGTTTTCACTATACGATTTTGATCTTTGAAAAATAGTATCTGGGGAAATTAAATCCAATGATAAATAAATTTTCATACTGACAAAGTCACAAACTAGTTTAATTATAGAATATAATACACGAATACAAATTCATTTTAACTTGATAAAAATATTATTTTGCTCGAAATATTCTTTTATAACGTTCCATATCCAAAAAAAGCTAAGACTATAGGCAGTTTGACTCGAATTCGAAAAACTGAGAATGTATCAAGTATAACTGTCGCAAGTAAAATTGTATGTAGACAGCAAATAAAATAACTACGATTTCCTTTCTAAATAATTTTTTACGATGAAAGCTTGAAGTACTTAATTTGAAACAACAAAGTTAGTTCAGGCATATTACATTTCAAAGTAATATAGAGCCAAATAAAACGAACCAAATATTCGATTGGACCTTTCTCCAGTTTTGTCTCCGAGCAATGGTGCTTTATAACATATGATGTTACAACGTCATATTGATTAATTTCATTTTCGCTTCGTACACTTGATACGGTATTTTTACCAGTTTTAATCATTAGCATCGCTTTGTTCCATACTGCAAAGATATGAAACAGATTAGAAACCATCTCCATTAATGAGTACTGATTCTAAGTACACATATAATCATTTATAGCCAATGCTATATCATGTGCAAAATACGATTTTATGATTTCTTTACATGCACTATATGGTAAGGGTATTTCCCTTTTTTATTAACTTAATTCTGGTACGACATTTTGTTGCCATGTTAGAGAATTGACTCTCTTACATTAATTTATTTACCTAAGAGTAAAAGTGTTGTATGGTAATGAAAAAAAATATTACTTATTGTACAAGAGTTCCTGGGTTTACGTAGTCATTATATGCTAAAATTATTTTCCCGATTTCCAACTTTCTCGACGACTTCAACTTCCCCAAACGGGTGCAGAATTATAGGGTGAGAACTATTTAGGTCGATTAAAATTAATTTGAAAAATACAAACCGAGTTTATTATCAGATAATGACAAGTTAAGCAATTTATTGAGTTTCATAATATATCTCGATATAAAATAATAATTAATTTAGTCGATATAAATTGAAACTATCGACAATAGCGAAAGAGCAATAATAATTTGAGATAAAATATTTCAAGCATCTTTTAATAACAATTTATTCGATATTATCGACACTTGGATTTCATAGGCATCGTGTGCGCATTTCACGTCTGTATACAAGTTTTGCTACCAAATTAAATAACACGCAAATCCTCTAATGCTAAGTATATATAATTACATACTTTGGTACTTCCCTTCCAACTCACTCATGGCGCTCATCGAGATTCGAATCTCAGTTTTAGTTTTGAATCTTACTAAAAATACATGAAGTAAAATCAAATCCAATTTCATCAAACTAAGACGTCAGTTAGCCTTTGAATAAACAGACGTGTGAAACACTGTAAAAATTTTGCTTGAAGTTTCAATTACATTAATTACTTTACACATACAACATTCGCGAAGTACATAAACAGATTTTGTAAAGTTAAATAAAGTGCGAACTTAAAATTAGCAGATAATGCGGCATCTGACTAACAAACTTGTGAGTGGGATTTGAAACCAACTTTATCAATTTGAAAAGGATAGATATATATTAAACGCTGAATAGGGTTTAACTTTAATATTTCAAGATATCATAATCTAAACAGGTATAAATAGAACAAACTAAAATAAAAAACGAATGTACCGTTTAAAAAGAATAATAGCTTCAAAAATTATGCGCACAATACGCTCATTTGTTGAAATTCCGCATCCGTCAGAAATGACGCCCAGTCTTTTCTAAATTTATTTCTGGCCACAATAAGAACAATTCAGATACCTAAAATATATTTATATCAATTTCAGTGTACAAAAAATAAGAGGAAATTAGAATTTGTACAGAAAATGAAATTGTGTTATCTAGATATATATTTTATTTAGAAGCGAGACTGGAATTAAACAGTATTGGAATATTATAAGCTAAAAAATTAATATTCAGGTAGTAGCTGAAAATGTTTAATTAAAATTAAAGGTATATGCTGATTTCTGGACAAAACGTCTAATTTAATAGTTTTCAATATTGTACTGTGCATAGATACATGTCTGTTGGTCATTGTGAGAAAATTTACAACAATTCTTACGGAAAATTCACATATAAAAATATTTTCCTGTTACAATTTCAATTTAATAATAACTAATTTAAAATATTTCTATGTTCCATTATATGTCGATATTAAACACAATTCTGAACACCAAACTATGTGTATAATAAAATTGTAACCAGGCTGTGTCTATGTGTAGGTCATTCATAAAACACTTATGTCGATTTTGATTCTAAGACCCTTCAGGGTGTACCTCAGAAGGAAAAATATTGGAGCTCTAGAAACAGAGCACAACTTTTTTTCATTTCATTGTAAATATTTCCACAATGACATACTAGACAACATTTCAATAAATGTAACGTCACATTAGACACGATGTTATAATAATAAATTCGAAAAAACAATTATAATGAGTCTAATCATCCCAATAAAATTAAAAAAAAAATGTTCAATGATTTGTTTACGTTACCACAATATTACAATAATGCGGTTCATTCGAATATTCTAGACCCAAAGTTTACGCGCATATCACACACAGCCTAAGCGTGCTTCTCGTGTGCAAAAAATATTTGTTTAGGAAAGCTAAATAGCAGTAAATTTTAGTAACGCTAAAACCCAATAATTACGTATTTACTGGTAAGGTTGTACGTTATTGTATTTTTTGGTTGATGTACATCATATTTTACAAGAAGTCACGTTACATAATATAAAAATAATGTTCTCTCACTTATTCATATTCAGTTCTATATCAACAGTTCTCCATCATTCAAAAAGCAGCGAAGAATTGTTTATTATAATCAATGGAATGTAAATTTATTTGCTGTTCAAATATTCTGCCCACGTGTCTAACAAAAGTTAAAAACCCTTTTTCAAATCGATTTAATATTATAGATTTACGTCAATTGGCTTAAACTACTTGTATTAATTTATTTATTTTGTTAATGTATTTGAAGTGAAAAGTTTGTGTTCAAATTAAAATGTTGATTATTGTTTTTCTTACTATTATTTCCAAATAATTACAAATTTTTTAAAATCTTCTGACAATTTTTTTTACATTTTCACCTATACATAATATAAAAAAATTGAGCCTGAGCTTTTAAGCACGAGCTTTAAATGTAAGCATGAGATTACCTTCCTTGTTCATGATTTAAAGCTCCTTGTTAAAATTATTGAAAATATTAAATTAAGAATTACCAATGTGTGCGTAATAATAGAAGATACGTAATAATAGAAGATTCGTTTCGTCACAAAAAAAATACATAGTTCCCCAAAAAAATTAACTTTTCTTAGGATGCTTCTATATGGCATTGGTACTACTTTGCTTAAGTAAACAATTTCTTTGAATCTTCTATTACTTATAATATTAATTTCACTATACTAATCATTGTAAAACACCATTTTCAGAATATTAATTTCGTGCATGACCCGGATTCGGATAACGGCTAGCTTTTAATAAAACTCTGTTTAAAAATACATTATTTAGAAATTTTAACATCCAGTGTTTTAATTTGGCACTTCTGCTCCTAACATTTAAATAACTTTAGGATACTCTCACACTTCTATTCTAACTGTTTCTATGTGTGAAGAGTGGTATACAGCATGTGAACTGGTAAGGACTCTTCTTTACGATTTTGGCGCAATTAAGAAATGAATGAACAGACAAATAGATAAAAAACAGTAAGTATATATTAGTGTTCGATAAAATCTCAAGAAAACTAGAAATTTTAGTTAAAGATATAAGAAATAAATGAGCTTTTATATATAAGAAATAAGTTCATAAATGCCATAAAAGCATCTATGCTTCAATATCTTTGCTCCGTTCCTTATTAAGCTTTAGCAACATGTGAAAACCCATTGCTCGGTCAAATAAAATTAGTTTAAAATAAATTCCACGCATCATGACGACGATAACTATAATTTAAGCTTTGTAGATTTGAAATGTCTGCTATTTTTCTTTGTCATATCTCTTTTGTCATATCTCAAAAGTCAATAACACTAAAAATTCGTACGTAGCAGAATTTAAAACTTGCTACCAATTTTTCATAAATATGGCCGGTCAATAACACTCTCTATAACACGGTCAACCGAAAAAAAATATCAACAGTGGTCTAAATGAGTTAGACTAATTATTTGATTACGATTCTACCACACTTATTGGTAGTGACCTCAGACTATTAATACTATGAATATCACAAAATTCGGTCTTATCTCCGTCCAGGTAACCATCAAGGTAATTTATTCCATCTTTGTGCGACAATCAATAGTATAATATTCAAGGAACTGAAATTAAATTCTGAAGGACAAAGATATGACATCTTAATGATGTTAATGACGTTAATAAACTGTTATAGACCCATTCATTCAATTTTGCTTTAGTAACAAGGAATTAAACTAGTAAATGTAGGAGTTCATTTTAGAATTAAAGACACGTTCTTTTCGCATAAAATAGTTTTATCTAAAACTACCTTGTGAGAAATAAACTACCTACTTGATTAACTACGGAAATGAAATAATCATACTTTCAAACTAACTACGCATATAAAACACAATACGCATATTCCCTTTATATATAATCCATTCGTATAATATTGTGTTTTTCTGCTAACCCATAAAATTAATTGATACCTCTATACATACCAATATTTCATTTACAATTATTTAAAAAAAAAATTTATAGCACATTCTATATTAACAACTATTTCTGGGAACTTGCAAACTTCTCACATTACATATGTTTAATTTATAATGTGAGAAATTAGGACAAAGTCGATTATCGTGAAGTATTACTTGAATAAAACTGTCTCAAGAACTCGTTTAATACAAGGAAGAATATATGTATGATTTATTAAACGTGTATTTTATACCACCGGTTTACGGCGGTATTTGCTTCTAACCAAATGACTCAATCACAAAAACTATCTATCAATAGTATTAAATCTTTTGTATAAGCAGATTGTACCATCTATTAACTTATTGCGGTACTAAAATGTCATTGTTTAGCAAAAACACCGAGTTTCATCCTGCAGAGAAAATTTGAATAATGAACCATATACGTTAGAAAATCAGTCATGCTATTTAGACTCGATTAAACTACAAGAATCCAAAATATACCTTTCGTGGTTTCAATATTCCACTTGTATGAAGCCTTATTACTACTTTATATGAAATATATGCAAGCCAAATTTAGTTGTGATTCGTTGTTACTGAGTCGCAAAGTAATTAGGTAACAAACATCCAAACTTTCCTAATTAAAATATCGGTTGTATGCAACAACACGGGCATCTTCAAATATAAAGTTATATTAAAATTATTATTTTCTTTTATTAAATGAGTCTATCAGATAGATGTTTTCTGTATAACATCATAATAATCGAAAAAAATGTTTTTCACTCTATCCTAACCAAACAATAATTTGAAAAACTTAGGTATGTTAGAAACTTAATATTACAGAACTCAACAAAGAGGTTAAACTATTTCATGAATAATTTTAACGGTTTAAGGCCTCTGTGCATTTAAAATTTATTGTATTGTTTCCATAACTTGTAGGTTTAACAAAAGGTTTATACTAATACCCCACCGGTGCCTTACTAATAGTCCACACAAATAAAGGTCAAAATATGTCGTCTTATTTAGTAGTCGTAGCACTTGTACAATCAAGGAAAATCGGCTGTAAAATTTAAGTAAAATTTGCTTTACCGGCAGGTATTTCATTTAGGTATAAGACTTAGTTACTAAAACAAAAAAAATGTTTAACACATTTTCCTTGTAATATGAACGTCTTTAACTTGAGTTGCTTGCAAAAAAATCTTAAGAGAAATATATTAAAATGTTCAGTATAACGATTACACTCAAGAGACTAATTCAGATTCGCGAAATATGTACCAAAATTACTTTCGAATATAAATTTCTCGGTGTCAAACTTTCTATAATATTCGACATTTATGTCCAAACAGTGAACTCCCAAAATAAAAATATTTTGAAAAGATCGTTTTAATTAGGCTCACATGTATGTCGTTATGAACCCCTTGAGACCTAGTGTATAACCGACCGTACCTACTATTTGTATATATTTCTTGTATGTTTGAATTCGGGTAGTAATGGATTCTTCGTGATTCTTTTAATTCCAATGGCTACGGAAGATAAGCCATAGTAAATTTTCATGAAATTCCACTGGGTGTGTATGCGCCAGTATAAAATGACATCGGTAATAATTTTAGTGGAAATATTTCAAAACTGAAGAGGTAAGCCTATCTAATTGATATATAATAATATTATATGGTGAATAGTTTATCGTCTATAAAAGTAGCCTTAAATTTTCTTCTGCCTTTTCTCTTTTTTAATTGTGACTTCTTTTCACACAGGGATAAGAAATTGTTGACGCCTCTAATAAAGTTCCAGTAACTTTATTCGGAAGTCTGCAAATATATCAGACACTAGTTCAGTTTTTTCTCAAATATTCTAAACATTGTAACAGACTGTAAATATTCTTCACAATTTTAATACTGCAGCTACCAATTTTAGCAAGACACAATTTTTCCATTATATCGGATATAATCTCTGAACTTATTAATAATTTATTAACGCTTTTAAAATTGCTGTAACCTAATCTACGAAACTATCAATTCAAATCTACTACTATTAGTACACAAATAAAAAAAACCGAAACAATCATTTATGTTTTTTTTTTGGTCACGCGATAGAACCGCTTTCTTCACTGAAAAAAGGAAAAGTGCCAGAATATTGTAAAATGACACATATTTTGTTATGAGTACCGCTATTATTTTCTATTTGAAAATTTTTCATGTTATTTTACTTTGCCTTACGGAATTTTCCACGCATTTTCCTACATGCCAATTTATGGAATATTCAGGTCAGTCACTGGCACCTAACTACTTGAGTATCATCCATTCATTTCTAGAGGTGTAACTTTTTGTCCTGCATTTCTCTGTTTATATTAACTACTTTCTAAGTTTGGACCAATTTAATTAATTTTTGAGAAGAAACAAATATCCAACAATGTGTACGGCGTATCACTGTGGTTATATTTTGATTTACTTTGGAATATCAATATATGAGGACTTTTAACGTATTAAGTTATGTATTTTTACATATAATTATAATAATAATTATATGTAAAAATAAATAACTAATTAATAATAATAAATAATTAATAATTATTATAATAACAATAATTTCGTTACCTACATTGAACTTAAAGTTAACTGAATAACACTCTCTAAAGGTCCACATGGGAACGAAATCGCAAGCGTAATTAGTTTATAATATAAATACAAGTAAACAGTTACAAAAATTGTAAACAAATGTATGTTTCGTAAATGCAAACAAACAACATGTAAGCCTGTTTTACGGGCTAATTTAGATGTAACGAAAATAAAGATAAAGTTACATTTCGATAAAAAAATGATAAATCAAAATGATTCTGAAAGAAACTATGGCAAAAAGTAAAAATCAATCAATTTTATTAATAGAATAAAAAAGGATGATTTCCAAAAATATATAAGATAGCCTGCAATACAGCATAACTTTAAATTACGCAAAAAAATTAAGTTTTCAAATTTATAGAATATTTTCATAATGTATGTAACAATAAAAAGCTAATGAAAAATGAAAGTAATAACGGAATGAATATAACTGCGTAGGACTTTTTTTCTTACATTTCTTGTATCACTTGTGTTGTAAATTGAAAGAGCAACTTCTAAGGATTCCAAAACTATTTACTTGATAATTTTCCATAAAGTTGTTGTAGAAATCTTATTTGAAATATCCGCAAAACGTATTAACTCACCTCTTGACAGTTAATGCACAAACCTATTCAATTTAACATTTTTGTGGTTTATAAAATAATCGAAATTTCTTTTTTTTTCATTTTCCTCATATGGAACATCCTCTATAAGATCGAATTATAAGGATTTTAAAACTATTTTTATGCAAGTCACCTATAAAAATACTCTTGTTATTTATGAGTGTGTCACGGCTAAATGATCCGCCCATAAATGTGTGTGTCCCTCGTAGTGCGAGATCTACTCAAACTTAACTGATTTATAGAAAATGTTAGTAATTTTCTTGTGTTCGATCACCATTACAAGATGTTTATCTTTTATATTAGTTTAAAATTATATTAAACACGAAGTTTTAAGAAAAAATTGTGTTTTTCTGTGAACGTACTACTGTTATGGAATAATCGTGAATCGCACGATGCACTTTCTAGAACCTCACGTTTCCAACAACCGTTGGAATTCTAAAAATAAACAAATAAAAACGATCGCGTACGTGTGCAGTATGGGCATACAATAATACGCACTATTATTGAATGAAACAAATTTAATTTGAATTAACGTATTATTTGTGGAACACGTGTATGTGCTGTTTGAGGATTAAATACCTCTCGAAATTTCCGTTTGACTGTCAATATTGAGGTAATTAATGAAAACAAAGTCTTCTTTCATCTGACGATTTCAATAAAAGAATGGACACGAAGGGAACAAATCGACAGTATAAGAGGGCGCTGCGGCTAATCAAGCGGAAATGTCGCGCTAAACGAACTAAGACGGCTCAAGGTCGGAAATAGGATAAAGGGAATTACCGGAAGTGACTTATGATTTTAAAATTTCTACATTATTACTAAAGAAAGATTACTCGTATCCTTCACTCATTTTTTTTAAGTTAAAGCTTTGAAAATAATATTATTATAAACATTACAGGTAACAATTAACTTTCCAATCAAGATTGAATGACAAAATTTTAATTTGTAAGTAATTTCGGGGTTCTGGGCAAAAGTTCGACGATTTTAAAAGTAGTTATAATACATGTATCATTAACTTTCTTTATAGAGTTCTTCACCTTAAACATCCTTTAAACATGTAACTTTAATATAAGGTAAAGCCGCATTTAAAAAAAATGTGATCAAGAAATATTTTTTTCATTTTAAATTTAATCCGAAATAACTTATTTAAATAATTAAGTTAGTAATGAAAATCGTGAAATTTTAGAAGTAAGTAGCGGAAGATATGTAAAAGAAATGATGTTTAACAAAATTACTTTTTTTCTATTGTAATTAGACCTTTATTTTTATCGAAAATTAATTTAAAAAAATGTGCTATAAAAATAAATTAGTTCACAGATATTGAAAATAATCACGGATATTTTTGCCATAAGAATGTTTTTATCTCAAAAATACCCTTAACAAGGATAAAAGTATATTTTATCCTAATTTGAACTTTAAACCGAATGGCTGTTACAGTCTTGATCATTGATGACCCGCGCACAGTGAGTTATAATAATTTAGTTTCAAATTTCCGAAGGAATATTTAGCAAATAAATTTGCTTTATATTTCAATCTACATCCGGAGCATTATCAGAGTGAAACTTTTAACAAAATTGGTTTAATAATTTTTAAGTGAGGTTGGAACCAAGTGATGACCAAATAAACAAAAACAGAGAGGCAAAACGTTTGCTGATAAATATTTAAAAGATCGTTCATTTTTAATATAACGTAGTCTAAATTTTAATATGAATTAAAAGAATGATTCTATTAAAGATTCCATTAAAATCGATCTAGTAGATTTACATGATACTTTAACAAACCGACATACATAACGATACACAAAAAATCTAAAGTGTAGATTAGAATATTGTTTATTTATAATTAATATACGTGGTATAAAGAGCGGATTAAATGTGCTCAGTAAACACGCATTTATTTCGTTATTTCATTTGGACCAATGATTTAGTACTGATACTTTATAAATCTCTTTCGGGTTTAAATTACAATTTACATTTATTCTGTCCTTTTCAAATACATCCTAAGGAAAGTTTTGTCTGGTATTTATTTCTTTGTCAGTTACTTTTAATTATCATGCATAAAAACTACTAAACCTATTTCAATTAAATTTTCATCTTTAAGGTAAGTTACAAAACGCTTTCATCCCGACCATGGGTACTTTTTACAACCCGTCCATGGTAACATGTAGATCATTGTAGATATTAAATATACAGTATATCTCTCGGATCAAAATATAACTGAACAACGTTTTTATCCATATGGAGGTAAGTTAGAATTCGGATATAAATAACCATCAATACACCTTCTCTTCTGAATTTCTATACTTAAGCAAATATTCAGTCTAGAAGATGTGCAGGATTAATAACCTCGGTGGTCCATAGGAAGTTTAGGTAGATGCCTAATCCTGTTTTCAAAATTAGATCCAATATTGATACTATCAAGAATCATCGCGAACTAAAATACATAGTTTACCCGGAGAATATTCGAGTTTTCAACTAAGTATGCTAATAATAATAGCCCTTATCTGAGTACTTCTGACAGTGCCTGGTAGCAGCAGCATCATATCTAGTTCCGTATACATATGTAGTATACGTAAATAATATGTAAACATATATGTTTACGTGAAAAGGTTCAAATATAAAAATTACCTTTCCCGAAATGATGAATGACGGTAAAGTCAGAAAAAGCATTCATCGTCGGGAAGTATAGACTTACAATGTTTAAATATTTACAGATACTAGAAAAAGATGTATGGCAACACAGACCTTTCCTAAAAGACCTACAATAAAATCTACAACAGGACGTGTGCATAAATTATATAAAATTGCTTTACTATTAAAAAAAACATAGTTTTTCAACTCAATTTTCTGGAGCTTATTGTGCTTAGTGCAAAACTATCTAACCCTTGTCAAATTATATTTAAGAGTGATCTTTAGCTTATATAGATAGCGAGTTTCTTGTGTATACCGTAGTTCAGCTTACGCAAATAGCGAATTTGTCTTGTATACCGTAGTTCAGCTTACATTGATAGCGAGTTTCTCTTGTGTACCATAGTACAACTCATATAGGTAGAATTTTTCTTGTAAACTGTAGTTATTTTATGAATAGTTCAAAAGTTATAACAGGGTTTTTAATAAGCAGTATTGTAGACGTGGGTTTCACGCGGGACCCAATCATATTCGGTTGACGACGGCGAACTTATGTGGAATGGGGGGTGAGACGCGCTCGTTCCTATAGCATTTACCAGTATAACAAAAACATCTATGTAAAACGGGGGCTTAATATTTTTAACGTGGTTTATAAAGAAATTTTATGCTTTAAAAAAATCTTTGCCTACCCGTGCAAAGTCGAAACGGATTTCTAGTTAAATAAAAATTTAACAATTTTAAAGTGTTGTAGTTATCTATCCATTTTCATTGTTATTCCCACCTATTCCTTTAAATAAACCATTCAAAACCATTCAAACTATGATTATTCTACCAAACGTAAAAGTATTATTATATCCCTTAATAGTTGTAATAACACATAACTAAATTTCGTACTTTTGGTTAAAACGAATTGGAGAAACGCACGAGTAGAATGTAGCACTTTATGGCAGTTTTTATTCTAGCTCTAATTGTATGTTTCAGTTTTCAGGACAACCTGATGAATATTATTTGCATTTACATTATGAAACACATTATTATAAACAAAATCCATACAAGAATTTATGTCTCAAAAATAACGCAAAATTACACACATCCATATACACATTTAAAATAGGATATATTATTAATTATTTATAAAGCGTAAAATTTTAGTCAGCTTCTTCGTGTAAACAAACATATCTTGACTAAACTAATAATCAACAGACTATTCATTCCTGCTTTATTAAGCTTAAATAACACCCGAAATTTCCGCTCGACTGCTATATTGAACATAATTGACGATAACAAAGCGTTCGTTGTTACGATGGCTGCACAAAGGGACCGACAGACGCGGCGGCTTGGAGGCAACGAATCGACGTTGCGAGAGGGTCCTACGGCTAATCGAGCGAAAATGACGTTCTTAATGAGCTAAGGCGGACCGACGACAGGAAAGATTCCGATGGGAAGAAACAGGTTTACATTAGCCATATTATGTTTTGTCATTTGATGTTACTGTAGGGAGGTGCATTAGCCTTTTTCATAGAGAATTTTACGTTGTATTTAATTTGGTTATCAAAATGCATAAAAAAAATTACGGTTAAGGTTATAAAAAATTATTTAATGTAACCATTTAAGCGCTGAAACCTTCCTCAATTTGAAGTTTCACCGTGTTTAAATCGTCTGGCAACTTCTCTCATTTATATATTTTCTATGACGGATACGTGATTTGCTAACAAAAAAATTTCACAAAATTTGTATTCTATACCCTCTAATACTAACTAAACAGCGATAATAGAATACTATTTACAATACTCATACAAAGAAACTAACTCTTTATTTCCCGGTGATTTTAGGACGTGGCATTGAAAAGAGTCTCTGTTACTATACATGGGTTTCTGAATATAACTATTTTTGGGTTACACTTTTACTTAAAATTTGCAAATTTTTAAGTCCAAGTTCACTTGGTTTAAAGAGACAAAACGTTATTACGTTCATCCATAAATAGGTAGGAAACCTATTTAAACAAGCTTATAAATCTTACATTCATATTCCAAAGTAAACGTTTGACGCATCGTGATAAGTTAAAATTGATAATTTGGTAATTCATATTATTTTATAAATTCACATAAAATTGCTTTCGGTGCGAACCCAAAGACGGCGTGTTATTGAGTGTAATAATTTCTTTATTGATTTCTCTTCGCAGACTCGATTCAAATATTGATGTAATGATTATAATAATTGCTCAAAATATGCCAAAATATGACTTGTCTAAACTTTCGCATTCAAGGGCTCAAAGGCAGTACTTGCTCCTTGTAACATACGTAATAACCTGATGGCAATTATGAGTAATATTTCAATTAAAATAACAATATCTTATTTAAGAATTATTACACTTTAGCTAATTCTATATGAATGAAATATTCTTAACGAAAATCAGATGACTAACGCAATTATACAGGGTCATTGACACGATTCGATAAGTATATTAAAGCGATTTACTCGATAAGTGTATTAAAGCTATTTACTAAATCTTACTATTGGTAGATATGTTTTGGGATTGTGCCAATTTCGGTACATAATAATTCCTATTTAGCATAGCTGCCAACGTAACGGGGTTGTTATTCATCGGAATTTCCTCTACTACGAATAAAGGAAAAATACAATGGTAAATTTTATTAAATATTTTCAAACAAAATTAATATACAATGTTGAAAGTGAAGCTTTTTCCGATAATGAGATATAGTGTCATTGCTTATAATGTTTAATTACAAATATAAATAGAAACCCGCAAAACTAGGTTCTGATGAATATAATTCCAAAAATATTAATTAATTTTTAACATTACAGATATTTTTGGAAATAGATAATAATTTTTACTATTATAGATACTTTAGGAATTATTTAACTTGATATAATTAAAACTTGCTACAATAGAAAAAAAATTAACCAATAAATTGCTAAAACTTACAAGCTGCCAATCATCTCAATGTGATTTTGGTTCACTCTCAAATTTATATTATATATTAAGTTTTTTTCTCAGATTTTTTTCCAGTTATCGCTTTCAACCATAAGGGAAAATGACAAGAAAAGCATTACTCACACTTTCCCATCATATTTAACTTTCCGTGGCAAAATTTCCATTACCGCATATTATTGGAATCACTTCGGCGTCGATCCATTTTTTCGTCACAGGCGATTTTCTCGGAAACTATTTGACGTAAAATTTGAAATTTTGCAAACAGGTAGAGTGAGATGGCACTATTGTAGACGTGAATTGTAAATTTTAATTCTTGAGGTTAAAATAGAGAGCAAATTGGAAATATTAAAATTTAATATATCAAATTTTTTTAGAGATTATTTTGTAGCGTTTCAAATGAAAGCTTGTTAAAACACGAATTTAATACTTTACATATAATGTGCTTTTTGTAAATGTTTTAAACGCTTTTTGGGGAAACGTTTAAAAATATCTGTCTCCCGGCTTTGTCACCAAAAAAATTCTCAGAAAAATCTGAAAAAATTAAGAATATTAATAATTAGGTATCGATTAAAAAACTGTGAAGATTAAAATATTCCAGCAAGGATAATTTTTACAAATAATGTAATTGTTTATTACCTTGGAGCTGCTGAACCATTCGTTTTAGACAAAAAGGTATTTGGCAATAAATATTTCCACGATGAAAAAAAAACCCTCGTCCCTACGCTTTTTTTCAAAATGTTTAATTTGGCTCAACTGAACCGCTTCCCAATCAGCTCCGCGCACACGCGATGTGATATTGCATTAGCGCGTACGGCGGCGGAGAGCACGGCAAACGGGCTCCGTTTAAGCACCTAGTCGGAATTAATATTTAAATGAGAAGTTGATGGCAAGGAACACGAATTGTCCAAGTATAGCTTGCATCCGTCCTCGATTCAATATACTGATTAATTAAAAATTAATTAACTATTAAATTGATTGAAAATTGTGATTTTGATTTTAAAAGATCGAAAATTAGTATTTAAAACTTAATTTTCATTTTCGTGTTATTAGTTATAAGCCAACATGCAAAATATGGATATTGAAATATATGTAGGTATTACAATTATTTAATAACAGGTATGTACTTTTGATAAATGTTTGATAAATGTTGTCTATAGAGGATGTAAAAAGGCGAGTGTCGGTGAGTGGACGAACAACAGAAGCTAAGCTTCTTCGGCTTTTCTATATAAATGTGTATTGGTAAAATCTCTCTCTCCCTCTCTCTCTCTCTTTCTCTCTCTCTCTCTCTCTCTCTCTCTTTCGCCAAAACGTGTTTAAAGAATTCATAAACTGGAATTTTTAATTCATAACTGGAAGCTTTCGCGGAGGAGTCCGCGGTTTCACTTTTTCTTATTTAGCTCCCCAAATCAAACGTCCCACAAGAACTTTTGCTTAAAAAATATAATTATATACGTATGTACTATAAAGTATTGTAAAATCTAAAAAAAAAGAATCTGGGTAAGAACAAAACGTATTTCATCAACGTATTCATATTAAATATTTTCCTTCGTTTAATATTATAATTATTGTTTCTATAATACCACCACCTTACTCCCTTTAGCCACTTTACTATTCTCTAAATTCTTCACAAATTCAATAACTGCAAATTTTTGCAATGAAACTGTGACTTCTTACCTTATTTTCTGTTTCAACAATGATTATTATCTAGTAAACGTAAAGACTTATAATATGCAAATAGGATAAAATATTATTTTACCCAAATTAACCAATAGTTGCGTATTCCTTAAAGTATTGTTACTAGAAGATCTCGAAATAGATATTTGATAATTTTTGAGATAATGGGTCGCTGATATGACATTTGTGGCTAATAGTATAACTTTAGGTATTGATATTCTAACAATATGGATAATGGTAACTCTCAAATAGCTTTAATACCCATTCGCTACCCAAATAGTTAAACACCTCACATTTCACAAGAGGAAACATTGAATATTGTATTTCAGAGGGTGTAGGACAGTCAATAGTGTCATAAAGCGCAGAGTTACATAATAATGTCGCGCTATCGACTGCAGTACGGCAATTATCTAGAAATTTCCTTAATTTTCGACTTAGATAAAAATTAAGAAACTGTTACTATATGTTTTAGATATATGAATGACGATGTTTTTTTAATGATCTACTCTATGGGAAGTTTACTTTAATTGAAAGTTCGAATACATATTAGGAAAGCTTTCTCGTAGGATGTAATTCTTGCTTTTCTATTTATCCAACATTCCTCATACTCAGTGTTATTTAGTTGATTATAACTTTAATGTTTCTTTGATATGCACAATGGCAATTTGAAAAAAACCGCAACATAAAAAAAATATTATCTTTATGGATCGTATGTAAAATACTGTTTTATAAGTAATCAACCAAAGACATTACAAAAACAAAAATTGCATTCTAACGTGTTACTATTAAACTACTAAAATAAAAAAAACCCTTAATTTTCATTTTAATCATCAATCATTCGAATGAAAAGTATTGTATGTCCATAAACAGTTATTTTTTTAGTAGCACATAGATTTAATTATATTTTTATTATTTTTATATTGATATTAGACTTTCCCCTATCTGCAAATAGTTGGTTTGTTAGAACACTGGTAAATATAGGAGTCGTCAGAATCCATTTCATCCGCAAAAAACATGAAAAAAATACCATTGATAGTCATATATACTTCGTTAATTTAATTAATATTATCTATACTACTTATTGATAATATAGTACATTTTGAATATTGATAAACAACTCATTCTGCTTTTTACACTTCGTTGGTTGTAAATGTTTGAACTCCGGCTTTTTATATTTTAAAAATATCCATCTTTAAATCAAATTGTATTTTTGTAATATTATGTTTGTTTTTGTTAATACCATTAAGTGATACGCAGTTAATTCCTGCAAGTGAAATTGCACTCAATTTGCAGTTTATTACTGATTTCACTTATTTGAAATTATTCTAAATATTTATAAATCATATTTCTATTGTAACATCCAAAAAATCATGTTATTCGACAAAATTAAATTTCCATAATCAACCATAATTTTTCAAAAATCTGTCCTCTTTTTTATTGCGAGGAGGAACGAATGTTTTAAAATAATAAAAACAGTTTTGACAAACATATTTATTTATTGGACTATTATTTTAACTTATTAACCGCTGTTGGTAGTTCCTGGATCATGAGAAGCATATCACAAAGTGAAACATGACCCTCTTACTACTAATTATAATTACAACATAAGCCGAACAATGATGAACTAACTTGACGTCAAAGGTTTTTGATAAGCTTGATTATAAAGCAGTTATTTGTACGCTGGTACACATATTTGTAAAATGTTGAAAGCAATATGATTTTTATCATAGAATATCAAATTATTGGTTCATTCCTGAACATAAAGCTTTAATTTTAGTACCTATGACAGCCGCAGAGTATAAAAACAGTGTCATTTGAATTTTATATCCTTTTCTTTAAATTGTGGTCCTGATAAAATCGATAACATGACGAGAAAAATCGTTTTAAGTATTTCTTAATGTTTATTATAAAAATTAAGCGGTATTACATTAATCGACAACTGTTTCCTACAGAATAATGCTTCAGGCTTTTCATATATCACTTTGAACTACTTAGCACACGTATGTAGAATTCCCTATTTTGTAATTCTCGTGACACTTTTTTAATTAAAAAAGGTGTCAAGAGAATACTTTCTATCTAGTAGCACTAACAATATTATCACTTCCTTTTTTTTGTTTCTTTTCAATATTGTATCTATTTGTCAAATTGTAATTTTTTATCTGCTAGAGTATTAGAAAAACTTATTAGTTGGATTTGAAAATGACTTTCTGTACCGAATAAGTATTTTCTCAAATATTTGAAATGATATTATTAATGCTCAAATAATAACCAATTACGCGAGCTAAATTAATAAACAATAGTAATTAGTCATCAAAATTACAACACAAAATTAAATTTATCCTTAAAACAAAGATAACATAATAATGAAACTTTATATCTCTGAATAATATTTTTTGGTGCAAACATAATTTATGATCCACAGGAGGAAAACCTATACGAAAAATATTTAATGTTCATACAGACCACATGACTGAATCTACGAGTATAAGGTGCTTATTTAATTTACCCTTATCGTGCTGTCTTTACAAGACGAAGCATTTCTTAACAAACGGTGATTTTTCTGTAAAATTGAACGCTTCCCAATTTCGAAAGAGCGATTTTTTTATCCTGATGAACGATCAGCTTGTACTACTCGTATTTATATTGAATTTGCTAGTATATTATGTATCTGGAATGATTATACTATAGATACCATTTACATTTCAATTGACTTTATTTAGTCATACAGTAAACAGAGCCATGAGAAAAGATGTTTGATGATTTCAATTAAAGTTCGTGTAAGGCAAGTCACTTCCAATTTCAGTTATTTATTTACCCGATACTAACTTTATACGCGTAAAGCTTATTAAGACTAATATTGGGCTATTACAACCTTTGTCTTTTACTATAGTAAATATTTTCAACCTATCTTTTCAATCAATAAAACGAAAGCAAAAGAAGTATTTTGTGATTATTCTCTTTTCTCTATCCCGCTCATATTTAAATATATTTACCAGTTATTTCAATTTTATCACCTATTAAATTCTATAATAGTATTCAAAACTTAACAACGTATTTAAATACCTGCCGGCCTAAATAAACACGTCCCTTTTTGTCACGATATATGCATATTCATAAATCCTTTTGCTTTAAAATATGGGTTTTCCAATTAGTAAGGGAAATTGCTCGGATTAATCACATTGTTAAAATAATACAGAGTTATCTTCGAATATCTTTGAAACATATAAAACGAAAAGAATTAATAATTCTGAATAGACCATTCTGAACGACCACCTACTGACTATGAGAATTATCATCAAAACGGTTACAGAATATCAAATACCTTCATAACTCACATTTATTGTTTATAAAAAAGCCTTTGATAGCGATAAATCTTGGGTAATAATTTAGTTTATACAAAATTCCAGAATAAATAAAAAAGTTTTGAAAGTAAACCTCCTAACGTAAACAAAATCAGTGAGGGTGCAGATGGTAGTAAAACAGAAAGATAACCTCTGTCCGAACGTGTTTATATTGGTATTGGAGGACATCTAAAAAGTACTGGGTTGGGAAAATCGTGGTTTTAATAAAATAGGAAATAGATCGAGCAATCTAAGATTTGCTGACGACATTACATTGTCTTATTCTCAGACTGCCCAGTAAGCTTCAAAATATGATCATGATAAAAGAACTAAGCGGTGCTCCTTGGCGGGTTAGATTAAAAATGAACTTGGACAGAATCAAGATTATGAGTATCTGTTCAAATGGTACCGCGAGCATTAGGATAAACCAAACCGTTGTAGAATGGGTACAAATATACGTATATCTTAGTGAAGATATCATGACGTGAGAGAAAATCAAACCAACGAAATAGACCGGCGAATAATACTAGTTTAGGCAGCCTACTTCAAAATTTAATTGACATGCAAAATGAAAATTTCAGCTGAATAGAAAGCTTATGTACATGTCCAGTGTATTCTATCAGTACTTAGCTATGGGGCTAAAAACTGGGTGTTTACAACATAAATTCTCACAGAGCTCAGAGTGGCTCAGAGAGCAATGGAAAAGAAACTAATAGGATTCAGGCTGTGAAAACGAGGGAGTCAGAGAGAAGAGCATGGTCGCAAACGCCATCACATATATTGCAAAGATTTAGTGGCAATAGGCTGATCACGTTGGCAGAAAGCAAGACTCTTGATATATAGCGCTCGTGAAATGAAGACCATGGTGCAAAAAGTGGCCACAAGAAATATTACTTGACATAAAAAAACAGCTGAAGAGGAATGGGTGGAAAAGTACAACATCGAGAGGAGTGGTATAGATTGAAGAAGGCCTTCACCACTGCGGTAGAACATGGCTAAATAAAAAAAAAGAAATACATATAATTCAAAACATATAATAATTTTGTGTTTCTTTTACTCACGTATATAAAAATAAAATGAAGGAGAGCGAAATAGTACGAAAAATTCACCTCCCCTCTAAGCTACCTATATAATTAAAAATGATTACCATTGTCTCTCCAGTAAAATGCGTGTGGGTGTGCGTGCGTGCGTGCGTGCGTGCGTGCGTGTGTGTGTGTGTGTATGTGTGTGTGTATGCATAAACTGGCAAAGTTTCAAATTTACACGACAATTAAAAGTGGATAAGATTATAATATTAGCTTACAATATCAGTAAGTTAAAAGTCAAGCTAAAAATATTAAAAACATGCCAAAAACTGTTGAAAATATTTACTCAATGTTGTGACTTATTCCATTATTTATACCATTATAATATTTGATATTAAAAACATTTTTGATTTCGTCTAGTTATTACCAAAAACATGACTGAATCTCCACTAACTTTTATAAAAATTAAACTAATTTGAAGTTCAAAGTGAAAATTGTCTTATTTCCAAAAAACGTCATTCACATAATCAGTTCCGGAACTATGGAATTAAAGTCCAATATTAGATCTCACATCCAAAATTTAAAATACATTCCGCGTACGTTAATTAAGACACATCAAACGATGTTCCATATTTGATAAATATAAATATACAGGACACTTAGAAATATTTCATCTGCGTGTATCAAGTTTTAAGAATTTGGGGAACAATATAAAGAATAGAGTGGCATTATGTTATCTTCATGAAAGTATTAACATGTAATAATACAGAAAATAGACAACCCATCAAAAAATTACTGTAGAAACCGTTAAGTTTTTCTTAAAGTAATATTGATTAAAATAGTCGAATTCTGTTAGATCTTGGATAGAAAAGTTTAGTGCAGAGAGTTCGAGTTTTGCTTCTAGATTTATTAAATTTTAATTTATCAAAGCACTGAATTTAGTCATAACATAGCTTCCAGATATTTATCACATTAAAAACCCAAATTACGCAAAAAAAAATCTGATGCTGTTATAGATCCTGGCGTTTGAAAAAAGGTGAGAATTTATCGTGATAAAGATTTTAAGTATCAGTGTTTACGCAGTTATAAAACGCCGTAAGTAAATCTAGTATATATAAATAAATCGCCTACATATAGTGATATTTAAAATATAACCATAGCGTTTTAGAAAAATAATCAGCGTTATCTACATCGAATAGGACTAAGCAAATATGTGATAGTAAATCAATTTAGTTTATTTGTTTTTATATTATTTTCTGATACTGCCATCACAGTAAATTTGTAAAGCCGCAAAAACTTACTACGTATGGTACCGTATCATAAACCTTATCTTTATTTCAACATTCGTTAATATCCCAAATACTACATGTACACTACATTTCCAGGTTCTGGCTCTTCTAGAAACGACCAATGGGTTTTAATGATTACTATTAGTGAGTGATTAAGTAAGTAAATAAGGTATGAAATTGGCAATTTTGCTATCATACCAACTTTAAATTTAATATTACAACAAGTCATTTTATTTCGCTACATTCTAAATATCAGACTTCCAATGTTCGCCAGTGCTTAATCATAGAAGCGTTAAAAAAGTAAAAGTTTCGCTTTGAAATATCACTTTAAACTTATTTCAACATTTCCGGTACTTAGCAAAAGTTTACGATTTAACATTACGAATAACTCGACCCCTTGCGGTTTTAACCTAGATATTATTAAGAGGACTTATCAAATTATACAAAATTTTTGGGTATTTTGAAATATACGAATATTAATTCAAAACAGGTAAATAATAGGTATTTATGGCAATTCTCCAAAGTTTATTATAACTACACGTATTTAACGACAGTTACTTCTTAACTACAATAAAATATTGAAGTTAAAGGAATAATATTTATGTCCATGAATAAGTCTTACAAAAATTCTTATTGATAACAGACAAGACTAAGTTGTGCTACAAAGTTTTGAAGTCAATATTAAACAACTTCGACTAATCTTATCATAATAATTTAATTCTTCTAATTAATCGCCAGAATTTATTTAAGCTTTCTAAGGTACACTGCAATATGACTATTTTAGAATTACAAATACATTTTTCCATACGTTTTATACCTATGGAACAAGGGTCTAATAAATTTCTTTACATTAATTCATTATTATTTTGGCGAAGGTTTTATATACATAAAAGTCCAAAAATGTAACCTAAGATATTATTGCATAAAGTAGACAGGATTTATCCAAAAACAAATAAAACAGTAAGTTTCGTAACGTAAAATAAATAATTGTAATATAAAAATGTTTTTTTGATTATATTGGATCCTTAAAAACTAATAGTAAATTGTTTCAAAGAAACTCCTAGTTATTTCATTTTATAATTCAAATAGTTCCCATACACTTATTACTACGAAAAAAATTCGGATAAAATCGTGTTCTTAGTACGTATTTCCTTTAAATGTCAAATATATTTGAAGCAAATCGTATACTTTAGATAGCTTAGTTTCTTTAGTATTTCAGATGAATTAAAAGACAACGTTAATATTTTAGGTCAGACAAATGCTATTTGGCAACTAAAAATGAAAACAATGGTAAGCCAGTAGTTACGAAGCTTATGCTACTTACTGACAACCATTAATTAGATGCTTAATCATAGTAAAAAAATAATGGCAGATTGATGAAAAACTGAGCGTCCAATTAAAAAGCTACCATTAGACGTTTAACTAGATTGAATAAATATTGAAGAAAATGGATTGATGTGTGAATTAACTACTAACGACCTGCCGTAGACATTCAATCAGTTCTATAATAATTTTAAAAGAGTATACACTCTTTTAAAATTATTATAGAAATTTCAGCTAGACAAAGAAAATGAGGACTACAAAAATTACTACAGAATGTGTTTGGAACATCTATTAAACATAACTGCACCCTATTTGTTAAACAAGATACATACAGCAACTGGAAAAGATATTGACAATTTAAAATTTTCAACAATGATATCACTTCCATCCATAATTGATATGTATTTTAGATACTTGTCAAACCCTGCTATTTGTTCTTCGAAACTATTTAAAGGTAAGTTATAGAAACAAATTATACGTGTAAACCATTTATGGCTTTAATCAAATATCAGGCAGTCTTAATATAAACAAGTACTATCAATTTTACAGTTATAAATCAACATCAACATTCATGTCTAAATTTGAGAAATAATTCTATGAGAGATCATGACACAAGTGATGAATCGATGAATTTCTCGATGCAGACACTGGAATCTGTGATAGAACTGAAATAATAAAAGAAAACTGGTCGCTCTAGATATTGGTAGAAGATTGCTAAAATCTCCGTTTATTGGTGCTTGTAGTTTCTTCCAACAAAGCACGTGACCTTGTCCATTGGAATGGTGAAACTACAATTTCCGATACAACCCCTTCTTATTTAATTTCTTATCCGTAGTGGAAAGGAAAATGGTATTTTATTGACGATGTGGAGTAGTTAAAGGTCGAGATTGAAATGTAACTAACTGAATAATAATAAGATGAAGCTACAGTAAACTAACTGGGGTGCACATCTCAAAACTCTTCGTACTAGCTACACACTGATCATTAGACCATATCTTGAATATACAACCCCCGTATGGGCAAATGATTCAACTACAGCTCTAAATTACGTAGGCAGCGTCCAGGCAGGACAGTAAAAATAATTAGTAGTTCTGTTTCCTCTGCAAACAACAAAAACTTTGAGGAAATGTGTACTAGTTTCTCCTGAAAACTGGAGAAAGTATCATATCATTAGCTTTGTTAATAAAGCCAGAGACCAATCTACTGATCACATTTTACAAAGAACTTTGTTGAATTTGTCTAGAAAAAACATGCTCAAAATTAGTCCACCATGAAATACTACTCTGAAATCAGAAGTCAAATTGTTATTGATCCTGACGACCTGACAATACTACAAGAATGTTTTTTCCCTCACCTATTATACTAATACTACAATAAACTTAAACCTTATCAGATTCTACACAATATAGACCCTACTGAAGATATTCTCGCAAAAAGTAAAAATCTCGCAAAAAGTAGAAATAATCGAATCATTGAAAGAAAGAAACCTTGTGTACTACTACTGCTGATGACTCTGCTGATGAAACCTTTCGGAATGATGATGCTGGTATACATTCGGTACCCCTAAATAGCACTACGGTGAAACATTATATTACCATAGGCACTATTGCCTCAAATTTTATTAGTGAACTGGAAGCAATCCTAAAAGTATTATATGCATATCTCTCTCTAGATCGACAAATGGACTGGGCATATTTTGCATTTTCATTGCTGCTTTAAAGGCAATAAATAGTCAGTCTGCACTCACCCAAGAAATCCATCATCTGGAATTACTTGACAATTTGAGAAATAAAATCTGCATTTTGCAGGGCATGCCGACACATGTCGGAATTCCGGGAAATGAGGCATCTGATAAGCTTGCAAAAGAAGCTCGTGACCTTAGTGATTTTAATAATACTAAAACTACCTTCGGACTAGTATTAATAGACGACGACTAGATTAAATCGTTAATTAAAACCAGATTAAACGCCATTTTTGTTCAATAATTGTTATCTAACCACATATTAATTAGCTCATACTGTTAACTTGGATTAATTAAATCGGGTTTTAGCGAGTCTACGGTTCAATAAACAAGAGTAAAGTTTAGATTTGGAACTAACGTATTAATAGACACGAAATCTCCAACTATATGTAGAATTAACAGCTTAAAAAATTAACTACGCAAACCAAAAAATTGGTTGTATAGTACCAAATTAGTTATGAAAAAACGTTCAATTAAATTATTTTGAGGTTATTCTAGAAATTATTCAGTAATTGTCATCACATATTTTTATTTCCATATATCTTTCGAAAAGTAAAATAGGCGAATACAATGTCTATAATGTATTTGATATATACAACTACAAATAATATGATGCCATCGAAACTCTATTACCGATATATAAGGGATGCCACGATAAATTTCCGCCGAGGATATATGAGGAGTAAATTCAGAAGTTCAGAGCGTCCGAAGATTAGAGCGTACAAAGTTCAGGAGTTAAAAAAGTGTAATCGTTAGGTTCTAATTGTATGAATTTCAGAGCGTTAAAAAAGTGTAACTGTTAGGTGGCCTTTCCGCGCAACCTTTCTGCGCATTTCTCTAATAAGATATCAATATGTTTATTTGGATTTTTCTTATGACGTAATCGCAATGACGGAATATGACACACATATTGGCATTTTCTTACAGCGTAATCACAATGACGGAGTGTGACACAAATAGTTTATTATCATTCGCTTATATCGAGATGTAATCATTAAATGTCACTATGTGTGAATAGTTGGTGTCTTCTATCTTACAAAATTAAAAAGTATCTTTTAAAGTTAACTTCTTACTCTGGCGTTACTAAACGTTTTTAATTTTTTGTATAAATTTGATCTTGTTCATTTGTGTTTTATTTGAAAATCATTATATTTTCAGTATATTTTTATTAAAGAATTTTCCTTTTATATTTAATGATATTAATATCTATATACAGTTTTATCTATTTTAAACATTTCAAGACAATCGTACTTAAGGAGTAAACTTTAGTCACGTGTCGGAGCGGACACGCGCAATTTTTCATTTAATATTCAGATACGTTGAATGAAGTAACAAATTTTCTCTTTTTAATTACATGTCTGTAATGAACTTGTCTTATTAACTATTCAAAGCACTTAATGCTGTATTTAATATGCAGTATTTGTTATTTCTTTTAGGTAGAAGCCGACCCACGTGGAGTGTTTATAGGCATTATTACACGATGTAAAGGTAACAGGAAGGGGTAACATTTAAGAGATCAGATATTGGGTTGCATTTTGTTAGGAGATAATGGATATCCATGTTTTCCGTTTCTTTTAATACCTTTTTAAATCTTCAGACATGCAGTGAGCAAAATCATAACATTTCTCACACAAAAACAAAAAATATGGTAGAAAATATGTTCAGCTTTTGGAAGAAGCGATTCACATGTCTAAGCCGTGGTATTGTTAATAAGTTGACTACCGATATTACCATAGTCAATATTATTGTTAGCTGTGCTGCTTTATATGACATAGCTATTTTATGTAATGATCAACTTCCCAAGAAGGATGAGCAGGTATTGAAAGAAGTTATCAACGTTCCAGTTCCCTTAGAAACAGATTCGGTATTTGCGGGGCGACAAATTTGATTGATTAATATTTTGCAATCAATTAAAGCTTTTACAAAATGATCTACAAGTGTAACACTAGTCATATATTACTATTAAATGCAGATAATCATTAAACTACTACTTATTCTATTTGGATCTGTTTAAGAAATAAATTTAATTTTTACACTTTCTTCATCTGCGTACTTACTCGGTTTATTATTTACACTTGTTTCATTTGTTTTCAATTAATACGTTAGATGTTAAATAGTATTAGTAACATTTTATCTGTTTCAGTATAATTTTTTTTTAGTATTTGAATTAATTTTTAATATCATTTATATTTTACAAATAACTGTTACTTGTTAACTTTTATACTAAAGTACCTTGTCTCCTTTTTTTCTGTCAATTCGAAAAATTTATATTTTATCACCAATAATTGATATTTATATGTATTGAAAAGGTTTTTGCTCAAACGTATCTTTAGATCATTTACCCTAATTTATTCAATGTCCATATATATTTATCACAAACTGACAAATTTTAAATTTCAACACATTTTCGCATATCTCTAGAAAGAAATTAGAATAAAAGTCCTATTGAAAGGTTCTTACAATTTGTAATTTTAATTTAATCAAAATCACAAACTATTATCGTTGGTAATTCTGCTTCTTCAGTATTAAATAAAAATTCTAAAAAATTTAACTTCAAATAAATCAACCTAAAAATGTTCATTGCCTCTTTACGTCACCAAGGCTCGTATTAATAGCCAAAATATAATAAAGTTTTCAATTATTATTACAAAATATAATACAATTTTCAATTATTAACCAGTTTCTAAGAAACACTATAAATAAAAGATTAATTGTGCGCTTATTGAAATACGCGTTGTTTACCTCAATTAAATTGCTGGACAGAATCGTTTGATGGGACTTCCACAATTAACTCTGACTCTATTAAAGAAAAGGCGGGGTTAATTAAGACGTCGTTAATCGCGTTTTCTCCGCCGGTGGCCATTCGCTGCTGCTTTCCCTCGCCAACTCTCCTCTCTGCTTGATTTTTATATTAAACCAAATTCGGCACAGTTAATTTCCTGCTACCTAAAGAAACAAATAAATACACGTTTCTTAGCATATTTAAAAAAAATTAATTAAAGAATAGCCTAGGCATTTTTTTTCATCCTCACGCTTTCTCTGTCGTGAGTTCATTTTCAATTATATCTTTGTAAGAAACAAAAATGTTTAATAATAGCCTTTTCTCTGTTTCCGTGTAGTTTCTTTTTCTTGTATTCATTTTACTACTTTAGTTAAATGCAGTACTTTCAGCCAAAGCAAACGCCGCCTACAACTGTCAATAGGTAATTCAATATATCAATTAAGATGTGCCTGAAATTAGCTAATCATTGATGCGCAGTACTATTACACAGGCGGAAATAATGAATCAAAACATGGATCTCTGATCAGCTAATCTTTTATTTTCTAAACTCGATTAGTTAATACTATATTAATATGCGTCCATTGAAACATAAGAGATGTAATACGGCAATTCATATTAATCTTGACTTACGTAATTATGATTTAATCTGGTATTATATTTTGTCTATTAATACGAGCCTTGGTGACGTAAATGCTTTTGCAAGGTACTATTTACGAGAAAAGACTAACAAAAAAGACTATCGTGTATGTAAAATTAACGCAAATTCCATCACAAGTATTCCATCACAAGTACTGGGCACTTTCAAGGCATGAAAATTAATCCTGATGATACTAGAACTTATTGTCCCTGTAACAACTGTGATACCCCCCTCAGCCCGTTCTATATTTTCAGCTGTCTTGCGATTTTCAGATCACTGGTTAATCTCGAATAATTTCCATTCAGCGGACAGCTCTACTCTGAAAATATTATTATATCATCAAATGTGTTATTTCTGCGCATCGGCATTTGTAGCCGCTCTTTCATCTCATATGGACACGATACCAAACAACCAAATACAGTAAACAAAGGAATACGATTAAAAGTTGTCGAATATGCAAGTTTAGAATATGGTTGCGATTATGCAGAAATCAAATGTAACGGTGATGGTATAGTTTCAGAAAGTGATGTTTATGGCCTAGGCATAAAACGTAATAACTATGGCATAGATACAGAAAGTGGGAGGAATATTGTAGGCATCGGATATTATGGTGATGGTAAAGATGCAAAGGTGATTGTACGTAAGGTGGTGATCGATCTACTGTCGATTCGTTAATATTGATAAAATATTTGTTTAATTTCCGAGTTCCACTCCAAACCATATGTCGTTATTGGCTCTTTCAGCAATCAATTTCTGGACAGGATGAAGTCTTTCTAGTTTTTATTTATCCAAAACCACATTAATTGGGGTGCACTGTTTCATTTGTGGCTTCGACTCTTGATTGTTATAATTGACAGATGAAAGCTGAGATCTCTGTAGAGTCCTAATTGAAGTTTATCAAATTTCTGACTGCACCAAATCATCTAAAGCTACTATATCACATGCACTATGTAATTGCAAAAAATATATATATATAAATAATTAATTTAAATTTCGAAAACTATTTTCTTCCCTCACAGATGCCGTATACAGAATTAAAATCAATTTCAAATTAATTAGGAGAGCTGTATCAATTTTGGAATTGTTTATTCTGGCACTGGATGGTAAATATGCGCGGATACCAAAACCGCAGAATTCATGTTCTCCTTATTATAATTATAAAGGAATTGTCAATATCATCTTCATGATATTAGTAAAAGTGAAAAACTAATTTATTATGGTCTATATGGGGCTTAATAGTTACATACCGGATGTCGTGTATTATTTTATATTAAAATTTGACAATTCTACGAACAAAAATCTCATAATTTTCCTGAATCTTCTCCATTACCAAATATGTCAAATGCGTGTCTTCACGGGCTCATTTTAGTTGAAACGTTTGCATTAGATCAAAATTTGATGAATCCTTTTTCCCAAAATTCGTTAAGTGCTGAACGCAGTACCTATTATTATTACCTTTCGCATGCAAGATCAGTGATAGAATGTGCCTTTGGAAGGTTGACTCCAAAACTCTATGTATTCCATAAAGACAAAAAATCCGAAATTCTAAAGCATAATAGTGGCTACTTGTTATCGCCACAATTATCTACTTAAAACTACCTAAGCTTTTGACAAAATGTGCTAAAACAGTTGAGTTTTATATGATTTTTCTCATAAAAATTCTCTATCGTAGAATCACAACCAGCGACTCTATAACACTTAAATTGATTTTACTTAATATAACAAATTTATGTTTTTAAACTACTTAACCTAAATACGCTCGTTGATTTTTTTATAGTGAAATTTTTCTTTGATTAGGCTATATAATGATACATATCATTGAAAATATTGGAATAATTTTGAATTTCCATAATGGCATATATACAAAATAAAAGACGCTAGCATTTTAACATCAATAAAAGATGATTTTTAATGTGGCAATCATGAAGAAATAGCAAAATAATATATTACAGCAAAACATACAAATATGATACATTATATCTGCAATATGGTAGATTACAATGTTCAAAATATTCACATAAAATTCACAGACACGTATGTGCTCGTAATTATACTTAAAAACCTTAAGGACCTTTTAAATAACAATACGTTGAATATTTTTATGAAGTACCGTGTAGGTAACAACAGAAGGTATATTAATACAACACAGTTGGCAACGAAATTGAGATCATCTTTAAACAAAACATTGTCATTCACTTTGCTAAATAAAAATCTTCAGTATCGAAAAGAAGCGTCATTAGCATTGGATGAAGCTTGTATTGTTGACTCAAGAGACGAAATTTTTAAAACATTAGAAATTTCTAAATTACAAAATTCTTTTATTAAATTTATAATCTCAAGATTATTTATATCATCAGTTAAGCCCTAAGCGAAAAAACATTACGAGTATGATGAATTTATTAAAAGGTATATTATTCAATATCAAGAATTTTCTGACTAATTTTATTATGAAAATTTAAAGAGAATTTGTCCCCTATGAATAAATAAATCACACGTCTTTTATTTTCTTAATATATTAAATATTTCAAAAGTTCAAATTAAGATTATGTTACTAATGCCTTACATATATTTTCTCTTCCTTAAATTAGTAAATGCTTAAGTAAATACCCGTATTAATACTACTTAATAATATGTTATTCAAATTTAACATAATCTGAAACCTGATAATCGATCTAGTTAACTTTTATCTCGTATTATAAAATAAAACTGTGCATTGAGTAAATTAATTCAAGTATTCGGAAGTTTCATTTATTTGTATAGTGACAAAACTTTATGACACCAGTGATCAGAAATGACTACAAAAGTATTTCTAGCAATATTACATATGTTACGTATCAATGACAGGGATAATCGTTTGTAACATCAATTTTATTTATTCATTATTAGTATATTTACAATTTTCACTATCTTAATTTATTCGTTCATAAACATTCAAAACTTTTCCATTTTAAAATCTCAAATATTTCAAAGTGATGAACAATTTCTACAATACTATGGTCCATACATTTTTCATAGAATAATAATTTAGCACTGTTAGATTATATACAAATTATGAAATTAATTTATAATTATATTCCTTTTTTATTATTTTGTCGACACGGCAATAAATAAAGTATAATATAAAAAAAACTAGTAGTAAATCACGGGGTCGTTAAATGGATAAATCTTTTCTGAAGTTAATCTAAACATAAACAATCATTAAATGTAATCTAAATTTTGCGTTCGAAAACATGACTCGTTCCAACGACCCACCTGTCATCTGGCATTGTACTAACGAACGTAAAAAGCTTTGTGTTGAATGGATCTATGTAAAAAAAATAACAGGCGAAACGTAATGTGGTTACAAAACAGTTTATTCTTTATATTTTTATAACCATATAATTAATATTTATGTTTAAGCGTAACCGGTTAAACAGTCCAAATTATAACTTGTTGGCAGTAATAATAATCTTCATTGCTTTATTTTGGTTTACAGACGTTTGTTTGTCATATATTTCTAAATCAGATATCAACTTGAAGTTCGGCCGAAGCTATAAAATGTTTTAAAACTTGTATAAACGTCATGCGGCATTCACTGATAAGGTCATTATATTATTAGAAAGCGCAATTTAAAAATGAAACGAAAAAATATTATTGCGTTTAATCAAATATATTAAGTTAATATATAAATTATAACTTCTTTGACATTATTTTAATAACTTTAAATATCGACAACATAAGTTATTTTTCGGTATCATAAGCAATAATCATCTCTATGCAGATGATATATAAATTTAGAGACACTGATTGCACGAATATTCAAAGCTTAAATAATTTTCTAAAGCCGAATCATTATCCGATCAATCAAAAAATAATCCAATTAAGACCCTAAATATTTTAATTAACTCACAAAGCCTCGTTAACAGATTATTGACTTATCTTCTCACGGCCTAAGTCAACATTCAGATCTACCACATCTATGCTCGCTCCTCCTTCCTAAACTTGTTTGTTCTTTAATGAATAGTCTTTTCATATACAGGTACATCACCAAGTTATGAAATTAATTAATTGCCGATTTCAAAGATATTAAGAAATCAAACTCGTCCTAATTTCACTGGTCCTTTATATTTTATTCGCGTCCTGTTTCTTTCATGATTTGTATTTTTATTTATTTTAACGGTATGTACAATTTAGATTATTTCGTTTGTTAATACTTATTGCTAAAATATTGTTTAGTCAAAACCTTTGTTGACAGTTTTTATTACTTTACGTTATTTTGTAATCAACCTCAAAAGTGAATATTTGGATTCCTTTAAATGCTTGACTGGAAACGATTACACTTGTGGCCAGAAGTATAAAGTTTGCATCTCCCATATCCGGTATAAATAAATGAGCAATTAAATTATTTAAAAAAATATAAAGAAACGTTGTTTAATAAATGTCTATCAGTGATCAATTTCGTTAAGAATTTTTAACTAATTTCAGTTACCTTCACAATCAATGTCTATATTTGTAACGAAATATTTACTAAAAGTGCAAAGATTTTAATTCCTTAATATAGTAGTAATTTCCTTAGCATTAAAGTTCAGCTAAAAAGAATCTTAAATAGTAAAAGAAAAATAAAGTGTCTAGTAATCGGAATTTTAAAAATGAGTCTTGTATTGTCGATTTCCAAAATATATTGTTATATTTAAGCGAAGTTATTGAAATATCCGGATAATTTTCAAATAAGTGTAACTCCCTAATATTCTGGAAATGCAAATAAAACAATTTAAAAATAATATAAGTATGAAATGCATATCTAAAAATATTATTTATCTATTTAAATAAAAATTTATTTTATGTTCGCACAACAGCAGAAGCTCGTGTTTCATTCCCAGTGCATAACTGCAGACCAAGGGGAATGAAAAGATTCCATTTTCTTTTTTGCATGATTTATAATATTAATATTCACATCTAACTGTCTACTAATATATAACTCCCATGAAACGATAAATATACGTTTGCTCAAACCTTTCATTAGTAGAGACAGGAATTCTAAATTTTGCTGACAATTCAACCCAAAGCTTACCAATAATTCAATCCATGCCTCCATGTATTGTCAAACATTTAATTTCAACAAAACTATACAATTTGAATTTGCAAATTTAGATTTTGCAACATATCATCGAGCATTTTCATCTTGAGTTATGTCTTATATGTGATAATTCGGTATGCTTCGAATAATAGGAAATACGGCACTTCTCAGTCAACTTTCAATGACTTAACTCTGTCCTTAAAAATATTTATAAATTATTAATTAAATTTCTCTGGCAACATGTATATATGTATATATACATATTATATATATACATATACATATACATATGTGTATATATATATATATATATATATATATATATATATATATATATATATATTGGTGTCCCGTAAGGAGTGAATCAACGAAAGGTTGGTGATAGAGAAGGTCATTATATATACGAAACAATAAATTTGATTATCCTAGGCCTAATAGCTTTACAAACATGATTTTTTTTAGTTTTGTTTAATTTTTGTTTGCGCATGAAAAAAAAATTAATAATAATAAAAAACATTTAATAAATGACTTAGTACCCGAAAATGATACCTTTTTGGAATCTGCGTGAATTTAAGATGTTATTGAAATAAAGTTCCATAAAGTTGCCACACATTTTTTTACACTAGCATTGTTCAAACATCACTTTTCATGTTTTGTAATTAAAATAATCCACATGTTTCAGTGTTTAATTTTTATGTTGCATTACATTTTAATCAACGCATCTAATTCGAACGCATCTATATAATAACATTTTAATTAGGAAGGTGAATGTTCGCTTAAAGATCTTGGTCCATAAAAAAGCAGAAATAGTAATAATACCCAGTAATTTTTTTGCCATGCACAATAACAAAAATTATATTATATTTCTTCTAAATTGATGAAAACAATAGTATCATTTCAAGCAATGATATGGGAATTCATAGAGTTGATTCTTCTAAAAAAAATATACAAACCGTATAGTTAGTAGCAATAAATTTCATCTCCCAGTATGTAGGAGATGAAATTTATTGTCAAATTACGGATCAATTGTATAATGCGAAAAGAAACGAAATATTTTTTAATTGCCCACATTAGCAGAAAATATTGTTCTTTTCCGTAACGAAATGTTCCATCATTAACAACATTTTTATTGTAATTTTATTTGATACCTTATATAAAAATTAGGGATTGCAATTGCTGGATCCAGCGCATTTTTTTTACAAGCTGGATCCATCATGCCGTGCTGGATCTAGCAGCGCGGATCCGCAAACGTATCATATTCGAAATTAGGTAGGATATATCTTTAACGCAGAGTCGGCGAACGATGCGCGACGTTGCCATTCAATTGGTAGTACGTGACACGAGTGCGATTGAACGGCAACGTGGGCGACGTTGCCGTTGCCTCTCTCCATGCACCGCCTACCCTTTGACTTCTTCTGTTTGTTTACCTATTTTAATTATAAATGATGTAAATCAAAACACAGACCACATTTGACTTTCTGCTCTCGCTAGTAAAAGTGTTTTCGCGTCAAAAAAGTGCTCTCAACCTGCTGTGCGTGTTGTTCGTGAGACTGAATATATAAGTAAGTAATTTGACTTACGTATTTATTTTAAATGATTAATGATTACGAATTATGATTGAAACATGATTTGATTTGGTTATTGTAACTTACTCAAAGAAAAAAACAGTCGACCGACAGTCAAAATAAGAATCAGATTTATTTGCCAACATCGCGAAATCTTTTGATTTTTAGGGTTCCGTACCCGAAGGTAAAACGGGACCCTATTACTGAGACTTCGCTGTCCGTCCGTCTGTCCGTCCGTCCGTATGTCCGTCTGTCACCAGGCTGTATCTCATGAACCGTGCGTGATAGCTAGACAATTGAAATTCACAGATGATGTATTTCTGTTGGCGCTATAACAACAATTACTAAAAACGTTAATGTACTCACGGAAACACACAACTTTTAGTCGAATTTTAGGTTTTTGTTCAATCACATTTAAATACATCTTATTTTACAGTCATATCTATTTAATTTTCAGATTCCAAGGATTATCGTTCGGTAATATCCAAAAATGTCTGCTGAAGATGATAAAAGAAATTTGTGGGACTTTTTCACAAAATTGGATAATGGTCAAAGTGCTAAATGCTCATTGTGTTCAAAAATATTGCTTATTAGCAACCGTTCAACGACAGGCTTAAAAAACCATCTGAAAAAGATACACTGTATCAATGTCAACGTCAGTTCTTCAAACACCAAAGATTTACATACTAATACAATTACACCAGCTCCCATTGCCGCCTCAGCGGCCTCAGCAAACACGTCAAAAAATGAAAATACTCAAGAAGTAGTTCCGAGCAAAAAGTCGAAGAAGACTATTGACTCCTACTTTGAAAAAGAAAATTCTATGGAAGGTATGATCACTAGAATGATTTGTAAAGATGGTTTTTGTATGAGTTCATTTTGTACATCACCTAATTTGAGACAATTATTCGCAAAAAGTGGATTCCAACTGCCAACTTCTCGGAACACAATAAGAGCGATAATTTACCGGTATGCAGAAAATATCCAAGCAGATTTTATAAAAGAATTCACTAATTTAAAACAAAAAGGACAAAAATTTTCGTTAAGCTTCGATGAGTGGACCTCCCTAAAAAATCACAGATACATAAATCTCAACTTGCACCTTAGAGATAAACATTTCAATCTAGGGTTGATTAGAATTCACGGATCCTACACTGCTGAACACTACATGGAATTAGTGTCAGAACGGCTAAAAATGTTTGGCTTAATCATTGAATCCGACATCATTGGTATCACAACCGACGGCGCATCCGTTATGGTGAAAGTTGGTAAGCTCATGCCTTGCTATCAACAACTGTGCTTCGCACATGGTATCCAGTTGGCTGTGGTAGACGTGTTGTATAAAAGAAACCTCAAAACAAAATAGAACAAGCACCAATAGACGAAAGCGGCGAGTATGAAGATGAAAATGATGATTCGGAGACAGAAATGAATGAAGGACTGGCAGTAACAAACGAACAAACATCAGCGGGCCGTGTTGAATTGATTCCAAGTTACCGTGATCTGCTCATGTAAGTACGAAAAGTTGTGAACACTTCCAAAAAATCACCTACCAAAGACGACAAGTTCTTGCAAAAATATGTCCAGGAAGAGAAAGGCAAAGAATTGAGTTTAATTCTTGAGTGCCGCATCAGGTGGAACAGTTTGCTAAGCATGCTGGAACGTTTCTACAGCCTAAAAGTTTGCATTGATAAAACTTTGATAGATATTGGTTCTGAAATAAAATTCTCCGCTTACGAGTGGTCAATAATCAACGAATTGATCACCAGTCTTAAACCGTAGAAACTGGCTGTAGAAGCTCTTTGCAGAAGCGAGTCCACTTTCATAACTGCTGGCACATCTCTGAAATTTGCCTTAGACAAACTAAATAACCAGACCACTAACCTAAATTCCGAGCTGTCCGAAGCACTACAAAACAGAATAGCAGAACGGCGCCTCCCTGAAGTTACAGGTACGTTAGTGTACTTACAAAATCCAAAGAAATATGAAGAAGCAGTAAAAAATCCTGGCTATTTTCCAATGCCGAAAAAAAGTACAATGCGACAAGAGATGAAAAATTTGTTGAATCGTGTCAATAAACAAGTGATTGTGGATGTGGAAACAGTGCAAGAGGATATAATGGAACTAGAAGACGATGGGCCAGATAATCCGGAGCCCGTGAATTTTACTTTAAAACAAGAGCTTGAGAATTAACTAAAACGAGAGAAAGAAAACTTTTATAAACAAAAAAAGGGCTTCTCAAATAGACTACGAAAAGATTTTAAAAAAGGAAATGACTGCTTTTGAGAGTGAGGGAGTAAAGGGCGAACATTTATCTATGATTTATGATTATTTAATGACCGACCAGCGTAGAGGCCGAGAGGGCCTTCTCAGCAGCCGGTTATATATGCAGTTCTGTGCGAAATAGGTTAGGCGATAAGACTATAGATAAAATTTGTTATTTAAGGTCTTACTTCCAGCGAATTCAAAAAACTAAATAGTTTATCTTTCTGTTGTCAGAGTTTAAACTTCCTAATTTGATTATAAGCTTTTGATTTTCATAAGATGTCTTAATCTCGCTTACAGTGACGGTAGTAATATAAAATTATATCTTAAATGGCTGCAAAGAAGATCGTTTCGAGACTTCTTGGAATACAGGCTGATATTTGTGATTTGCAGTTGAAGTTGTAGCATTAGCTCTCGGTAGAATTGATTATTACATTGTTTAAGATATCGTTTACTTAGAAGCATTGCATTTGATTTTGTATTTTATTTTTCTCACTTCATGAACCATAATAATAGAAGTGTAATTTTAAGTCAATAATTGTTTCGATCTCAAATGACAAAGAATTAAAAAACTAAACCAAAAATATGTAGTAACTACTAAATAAGGTACCCCTTATTTTTTTAATACATGATTTGTAATAAAAAAGTTGATATTAAAAAATTACTAGAAATTTCATTAAAAATTATGTTTTTTTATTCATTCCATATTTTGCTGGATCCGCGCTGGTTCCAGCTGGATTTAAGCCAATCCAGCAAAAATCCAGCTCGATTGAAAACCTTGCTGGATTGCAATCCCTAATAAAAATATATAAAAGTATAGGTCTCATAATTGTTTATGTCTCATTTTCGTTGGAATTTTTCGACTTAAATTTAAGAATAAATTATGCTGTCAATATCTCGCATAAACCTGTCTATATTTCTTTTCCTTTTCTAGTTCCTAATAAAAATTTCGTTCATTTACAAGCATTTATATATTTTATTGTAATTTTAATTCGATACCTTAAATGAAATTAACTCTTTAAGTCAAATTTTGTAAAATTTACCAACTAATGTTAACATACTCACATCCGAAAAAATTATTAGCGAACCACTTAGTTAAAAATGAAAGTTTCCATAAGTTTAAAAAACATGTTATTACCCACAATAAGGAATTGATTACTGAACAAATTGTATACTATGTTCTACCGTTCATATCAGAAAAAACCTGTCAAGCACGAGTGGAAGTCCCACTACGAGGCTTCGTAATTTAAAAATTTAGACGTTTGTAAACATTCAATGGTAAATAATGTTCCTATTAAATTATTTACAAAATTAAAATTGTTTGGAATGGAAACATATTTCCTACCAACTAGAATTAGATATAATGCATATTAAACAAATTTTTTTTTTTTTTTTAATATCAACTGAGATCTCTACTTGCTGTATTTGCTTTTATTCAACGCGCGGACTAGAGATTACAATGCTACAATGGCTAAAGAACTTTGAAAACCGAGATTACTGGGATATGAACAGCGTAATGACGAAGTTTAAGTGGATATTAAACTTACTAATAAAGTGGATTTTTTTTCATCGAATCCTGAATTAAATATTATTTTCTTTGAGTAGCAAATTTGGAAAACGTAATATATTCATAAAGATTTATGAACGTAATAGATTAAGTTCAAAAATGTCGAGTTTTCTTAAACAGAATTAATAAAATACTGCGAATATTTATATCTTACAGCTAGAAATGATACTCAAAATGAGACAAACATTGAAAGGATTCATTTGCATGTTTATGAATTATAAAACCACATTTTCTGAGTTAACATCTGAATGAATGTATTATTTTGCGTATATAACGAATAATGAATGTGCTTATATAACTTGTATAAGATACATTTGAGAAAGCTCGTTTTCTAAATTTAAAATAATTAAAAAGTTCTTAAAATCGATGGTTTAACAAAGATTAAAATATAAATGAACTTATTTGGACCACTTAAATTTTTTACAACAGTAGATACAAGTAAATTAATCGCAGATTTCATAGGTATGGAAGTAGAAAGTACACTCTGTGCAATGTATAATATATTATTCATTTCGTGTTAGATACTTACACGTAATATAAATATAATTAAAGAAAAGAAACATAATGAAGAAAATAATTTTATTCGTAACAAATTCAAAATTTCACGCGGGGTCACTTTCAGCTAGAAACGGTCTTGAAAACAAGACATTCCTCTTGCAATGAGTCTTAAGTTTTTTCTTTGTAAATAATAATAAATTAATACATTTAGTAGTACGCCTCTTCGATTTATTATTCTAAAACAACACAAATAATACTGACGGAATGCCCAATTCTGCTCAACGGTTTATTTATTCATATTATGGACAAACCACTTCCTACTTCCCATGAGGATAAGTGGAAATCGATATGCCGCGATATCGTGGCATAAATCATTACTTATAAATCAATTTTATCAACAAGTTTGTTGATATGAAATATTCCAGGCGACACCTGCGACATCCAACATGAAACTAACAAATATAAATGACGTAATTTTAGTTTAATATATCTGAGTTCTTCAACAAATGAATATATTACGCTTGTAACACATTATTTGAAATGTTTCTTATTTATTACATCATTACAAAAGTGTGTTTTATAGTTATGACAAAATATTGTCGGATCGATATGTTAAATCTGTTGTTACTCTAATATATTTACTACACTTGCCTGAAATGGAGCAAAAAACTGTTGACTTAATTGATATAGCAAAATATTTATTAAAATTATGACAAATTTCACGGCATAACTATCCCCTATCATCAAATTAAAGTAATCGTCTGTTACTAATACTTTAGGTATAAATAAGTTCTTGTATAAATAAATTCCTATATCTCAATCGCTTTGCCATGTGAAGGGATTTATAATATATCTGGAATTTTCTATTTACTTAACTTTGATTGTTAATACGATAAATATCTAAAAATTATTGACCAAGGCTATGTCAGTGAACGTTATGATAGAAACCTAAGTGCCAAGTTCTAACTTGTTTATATACATTTATCCAGCAAAATTTCATGAGAACTTATTTGCTTTTATCTCACTACTTTTAAAGGTTAACTTTTTCGAAAGTAACTTAGTCATTTTTACAGCATTTTTTTCGATCAGATTTCACTTCTTCCACGTCAACTGATAAACATAGATACTTTAATGTTAATCTTTTATCTATATTTTACTTTTCTTTTTGTTTATTGTTTTCTTTTTCTCAGATCCATAAATGTATTGGATTTTGGAAATAATTGATCCCTTTACCTGTTTTCGATCTATGGCTTTTTTGGTACGACATTTTTTAAGTTTTATCTGTAACTCTTGGATTCAAAGTAGCCAATTTTCGTGCCTTAATGGTATTGGAATTAAAATTAATTTAATGGATGCAATCAAGTGCCTTCATCCTAGACAACGCTATGTAAGCTAGGCCACATGCGAAAACAGCGCACGTGATGTCAATGAGGACATCATAGGAATTAAGTCCCTGGTTTTACGTATATTTATAACGTACGTAACAAAAAAATTATTTAATTCGATGAATGTAACATCTATTAATAATTTTTATTATCTGATTATTGATACCTCTTTGATATGTTAAAAAATTCTCACCGTCCATCCCATCCTAATCGGCTTAGGTTGCGCTTCGAAAACTTATTCAGTCAATTTATTCCCTCTACCTTTACGAAAAATCCTTTATCTCATCAAGTAGTAAGACATTGGAAACTTTGGAATATGAATCCTGATACCCAGAAAATATCCTCGTTAAATGTATTCAAGGATCAACTGAAAATCTCACCTTTCCTAAATTTAGTTTTTCCGCACTCTTGTTCTCTTTTTTCTTCCAGCCTAACTCCTAATGATATTCATTTTCTAATTTTTTGTCTTTTTGTAAACGGTCAATTATTAAGGTCTGGTTTTTCTTTGTTTGCACTTATTTATGTTATGACTTCTCTTGCAATCTACCAAATAATAAATTTTTTTCCCATTTATTATTATTATTAGATGAAACAGATTACTACTATAGCGATAAGTGCGCCATATGTAGTGCACATTCAATCGTTAAATAAGTAAATAATCTAAAACTTAATCTTAACAATTTCAAATCGTAACCCTGATTTACTAATCCCTCTTATATAGATATTCATCAGGGTACTTATTGCTACTTTATCCGGCAAATTATTGCAAAGTATCATAATGATTTACTAAATGCTACGCGATATTTCATCTGATTCTTGGCGTGTACTCAGTATCTTGTTTACAGAAGAATAAATATATGAAGTAAACGTGAATCAGCCTGTGAATTACCCTAAAGGCACACAGCTGACTATCATTAATATCTATAAAGTAGATTCATCTATAAAACGCTCCTCAGTAGGAAAGTATTATTTTACCATACATAACTGTTTTTATAACATGAAAAATTTATAATACACTTTCCCGAATACCAAATTCGTTCAACGAAATCAAGTTGTTTTTTAAGGTGTTTCAAAGCAAATGTATAATATCACCAATTTTTATAATTGATAAATCTATTTTTCAAACTCAAACAGTATGTTTTTAAATAAAACTACTATCGCTGTGTAACAACGTAAACGTCGTAAGTAAAAAGAAGACTGCTGTATACAAAGATATCGCCCATATTTTTTAGAATCACAGCTGCTGTTACAACACGTTATAAAACCATAGAAACCTACTACGTATATATGATAGTTAATGGCAACACTGACATAAACGATAACTTTATTTTAACCAGCAATTTTCTGACTTCTTCCTTTATTGGCATCATGAATACTACAGATGTACCAGATATACCTTCTAAAAGTGAAACCTATAGAGTTTTGTTGATCGGTGAATGAGCAAATAAGCTAGGAAATTAACGATTTTTGAAATCATATAGACATCGAATTTTCAATACGTTTTTACGGAATTCAACTTTCTACATGCTAAAAATCAGGCTTTCCGCATTCGCTAGAGTTTCATTTTGGGGGAGTCAATGTAACTTCGAAGGGTTCAGTATGCCATAAAGGTATCAGCTATGCCATAAAGGCTCATTATGCGTAAAGGGTGCAATATGCCATAGTGCATTTCAGAACTTGATTACATAAAAAGCAAAGAAATATTAACATAAACGGTAGAAGTACAATAATTATGCAAGTTAAGATATTTGATATCGGCTTACGACCTATTAAAGGCATGGCGCACCGCGGTGTCCCGGTTTCTAAATAAGTAAATAAATAATTGTCCCTAATAGTCAACATGGGGTAATTGCCTGCTACTTTTTAGGTATCTTTAAAAAATTATCCCTAACTTTATTTACTCTTATAACGTAAAAATATATTATCATTAGATTTTCCCTGTAAAATTTATGAACACCTTTAGTAGTGTTTCTTTTTTTAATAATTAAAGTCAACGTATATTCGAGATATGACAATGCTATTTCATATTTTTTCAGCTTTCTTTGAAATTTAGAAAAGGAACCGTAATTTATATTTTTTAACAATTTATCAGATTTATGTTTTACAAGAAAAAAATACATATGAATTACGATACATATATGAGTTTGGTTCGTTTCTTTAGAATCCCTTATTTCAAAAGGAAAACAGGGGTGTTTAACATATCATAAGAACATTTTTTTTATTTTTATGAGTTGCGGGTTATAATTTAAAATGACTCCTTTTGAAAAAAGCAAACTATTATTTTAATAATAATGCAAATAAAATATTACAGAAAATCAAGTGCAATTATTCTAGATCTTATTATTTTTTTTTAAGTTTACGCCAAATATATTTGTAAATAGTTTAACAAAAATTCAATGTTCTATTAGATGTTTATAAGTACCAAAATAGCTAAGGAACCCTCTTCGTGTGACTTCTGCTTGTCCTTAAAATGTTTGTAAAACCATTGCTCGTTATCCATACATTAAAAAAATTTGTTTGCGTGACTCATAACTTAAATAATTAGCGCATAAAATTGATGATAACAAACTGACAAATCATAAAAAAGGTTTAGTTTATGTAGGTATTATATATTTTTATAACGAAGAACAATTCACAACAAAAACGGCTTCAATTTCACTGTTGTAATTATTTAAAATAATTAATTATTAATAAATAAATAATTATTTAAATAAATTTACCTTCATATTAAATATTTAAGAATTCTTATTTCTGCCATCCAAGTTCAAAATGTTTGTCACGCTACACAACAACTTCTTGTTTGGCTTCACGAGCAAACATCGAATTTCCATCAACTTGTCGGCTACCGATGGGAAACTTATTCCCAAAAAAAGAAAACTTTTCCATCTAACTAATGACAATCGACGATCGAAACGGAAGGAACTTTTCTAATAATTGAAACCGCAAAATTAAAGTAAGCAGGGTCAATATATCGACGACGATTTACGTCTTGAAATTCCCATACACGCGTAATAAAACATGTGTATGGTGGAGATCTTAAGGTTCGATACGTGCAATATTACAAGTATATGTAATGTTTTCTTATTATTTTTTTAACATATTTCAAACCTTATTTACACCAATATAGAACAGACTCTAAAACGCAACAATTATATTAGAAAATACTTATTGAATATTTCTTTTTTATTTTTGAAACATGTGGGGTCAAAAATGGAACCAATGACAACTTTTAAAAGCTCTAATGCTAGAAAAAAATAAATATTGGATATTCCTTGTTAATTGAAACGGTACTTTTATATAATTTTCTATTCGAATTGTATAATATTTTTAAAGGTAAAAGTGAGAATAATTATATCATTTTAGGTTTGATCAGCAACTTTACTAACGTAGAAAAGGAAAAAAAATTTGGTGTAGTTCAAGAAAAATGTTATGTGAAAAAATTGGATCTCAGCTTTGAAAATAGACAAGTAATTTGAGACGCAATGAATCAAAGAAACAGCATAAAACAAAAAGAAGCCTTTTCCCTGCAATGGGTATCCGTACCATTAAAACATGTTATCAAATTACGCCTTCAGTTTTTCCAGAAAAAACTATGTTGTATGTTACAAAACTTCCATTTAACGTGTTCATACATTATGTATGGTTGAATTACCCTGGCAATACAATATGAGTTTTATGCTACATTTCTCTTCGATAAATGCATACATAGCGTGGAAGTGCATATACTCGTATAATTATAATCATTAGGAAAAACTGGTTGATAATTTTTTCAACCATTTCTGGATCACGATTTTTCTCATAAGACATGCCAAAACGTGAACACACAAATTTGCGAAAGACAGTCATGTCCATGGTTGCTGGATTAAGTTATTTTTCCTTTAGTTACAAATAGTGACGATATTATCAACTCTTTAGCTCAAAACATTTTTTTTAATTTTCACATATTTTTCAATTACAAAGGTAATTTAATATTATTATTCGATTTATTAAATAGGTAATTATGCTGCATCTCTACTACAGAGAGATTATCAAAATGTTTTCGCTAATATGGTTTCCGCTTTTAGGTTTATTACTAACTATAATTCGAGTATTTCATAATAAATAGTGTTTCTGCTTCAGTATGGTTGTAAAATTTATTAACCGCTTTCTACAAAGAAGAGAAAACCTCTTACGAAAATTTTCAATCCTTAACGAAGAACGAAACTTGCAATTATGAAAATTAATAACGCGGCGCAGTGCCAATTTCCGTTTTCCATCTTTTCATTAAAACATGACACAAACTAGAAATTGTCGACATAAATGGAGATAACGAATAGCACTTTGTATGTATGGCTACTTGGATGAACCTTCACTTTAAGAAGTTTTTTTAAACTAAAACAATCATTATGTGCAAAGTAGGATAAGACGTGATTATCTTGGACGTCGCGCGCGCTACGTAGCAACAAACCAACAAATATAAATAGCGTAGTGTTAAGTGAGCCTATGTGAATTAAATTAAATATATAGATAATATATGACTATAATATATGGTTATAAACATTCATTGACTTTATTACGAAGTAATATTTTTATTAATATTCATATATATATATATATATATATATATATATATATATATATATATATATATATATATATACATATATATATATATATATATATATATATATATATATATCGTAATAAAAACTGTCGGGCTCTTTCCAAATTCTAGATGTTTGCTTGGGAGTAAGATGACGAATTCGTAAGCGATTTACTGAAATTATCACGACTTTTAATAATTAATTATAATTAATCTTATTAATATTCCATTACATTTAGTCATGAAGCTTGTCAGTGGAATATTTTTAAAGAAATTATTGTTGTAGAAACAACAAATAAGTCACATTCCTATTTTTGCAAAAATAAGAAAATTTGGTGTTCGAGTACATGAATTCAGCAGAAAAATATCCATTTATCTATATTAACTGTTTAAACTATGAAGAAATTTTAATATTGTATTGAGGGGTTTTCAATACTTCAAAAGACAATAGTAAACTTTGGATAGTTTATATACCTTAAAAAGTAACTAAAACTTATTTCACTTAAAGTATCTAAAAACGTGCATGTTAGAGGCACGAAATTAAAGAAATCCCCAAAATATCTCAATATTTTATAGAAAGAGTTTATTTAAAATTCAGTGACCATTTTCAAAGGTCTAGTTTGTTTGGCTTTTTTTCCGCGGTCACTAATTATCTATAGGTTTCTACACAGCGGATTTCGAAAGAAATAAAATTTACTATTTAAAGTGATTTTATTCTGATATTTTAAAAATCTGTGACTGAATGCATTAAAATATTATAATATTACTGCTGATTTGGTTATTTTTTAATATTCTTTATTTGGCCGCATGGTTCCCAGCATAAGAAAAGAGCCATTTCGTATTATCCCGTAGATGTCTTCGAGATGACCAAGGGAAATTTTCGGAAGATGAGCAACAGCGCCCTGGTGAGTGCAATTTCTATAAAGTGCTAGGCGTGGTGATCCTTTTTCAGGGTATTGAAATAGAGGCTTAAAACCAGGAGTGAGCAATTTAAGTTGATGAAAAATATAAATAATTACTTGTATTGTTTCAATAGTTCACTATGTACATTCACAATTGACATTGACATATATTATATGTATATATATATATATATATATATATATATATATATATATACACATCCGGATTCACCAAAAGACAATTTTGTTGCTTAATCTGGAACTCTTTGTCATTATGGCACTCTAAATGCTTTTATCTGTTATAATGTAGTTTCATTTATAACATTGAACATTTGATTGCATTTTTTATTTCTAAATTTGAATAAAACGACTCAAAAGTCTAATCTGAAATGTAGTCTGCCTTGACTATTGTTTTAAATACCCATATTTCTGTTACAATGGTTACACGTTTAAATTATTCAAACACAGACTATTAATTAATAAACCATATGACTGGCCAAAACTCAATCGGCTATTAGTGTACTTTTGACACAATTTGGGTAGAAAGTATTGAAAAATGTGCTAATCATCAAAAGTTATATTGTGATTAGCACATTAGTTGTATTATTTTAATGTAGCTTATTTAATAAACCGTTATTAAATAAGCTACATTAAAATAACATCAAAAATTGAAACCGATTTTTAAAATGTGCATGAGTAATTATTACAGACTGATATTGGTAAACGTTTTTACGTTACAAAATTTGTTCCTCCACTTTTCGTGAAAATCGATTATCCTGACTTGTAAATTCTAAAGAACACTCTTAATCTTTTATAAAAATGAAAAATTGTGATCACAATGTATATCTCAGTAAGTAAAAACAATTGTTTTTAAATTATATTTATATATATATATATATATATATATATATTTTGTTTAAATTGTATTTATATAAGTATTTATATACAAAATGCAGCGAAAATCACGCTTTTCTTTTTAAGTCGCGAATCGGCATAACTTATTAACGTAAATTTGTTCGACATTACATATATTGCATCATAAAAGACGCCTGTCGTTTATGCGACCAAAATATGCACCAATAGCTTTGCGACTTAATCAAAAACCACTCCGGCCTAAAGCTTATTTCCCGCCAGACGAGCAGCTGGATATTACGAATTTACGTTAATTGCCGTAAAATTACAGCGTCTTATGACCTGCTTTCCTTCTTAGTAATTTTATTTTCGCATTATGTGACTACCTGTTTCCAGCCAAATATGCGAGTTGCTGGATGTTATTAAAAGAAAAAAGATATAAAAAAAATATTTTAATACAGTAAAAAAAAAATATTTGGCCCTCAGCTTCATTTGGGAAAAAAGTGTAAATATTATAGTTATAGTATGCTATAACTATTTTCAAAAATTATCAAAGAAAATTAAGGAAAAGTAGAAAAAGGGTGCCCAAAAATATGTAGGATTATTTTTTCACTACCAATAAAAATTTGTTTTGTTTTGGAAAAATATTTTTATCCTGTATATATTTTGATGATACAGGTTCTATATATATATATATATATATATATATATATATGTATAAATATGGGGAAAATCACATGTTTCGACGATGAATTGGCACAACTCGTTAAAGTAAAGTTAAAAATATATCGCGGTTGTTAATATTACCTTTTAGGTATAAAAAGCTTTGCAAATTAATCGAAAGTTTCTTCGTCCAAGAGTTTAAATCCCGCTAGGAAATTTATATTAATTGCTGTAAAATTACAAAACCTTGTGACCTGTTTTTGCTTCTAGTAATTTTATTTACTACTTGTTTCAAGCCACATATGTGATTCATTAGAGGAAAAAGCGATATGCTTTTATGCGGTAGCAAAGTTTATTTAATTTTCTGCCTAAAATAATAATTTAAATTTTTTTCCGAATATAGGTATGTTTTTAGGATTTCATTCGTCAAAAGAAAAAAACTAAAACATTATAAGATCACCACGTGTCCGTCTGCCCGTAAGTCATAATCGTTTTTCTCAGAAACCGTTTGACTTAGAAATATGAAATTTAGTATAGTAAGAAATGATACATCTCAATAGCTATAACTGAAAAATATTATGAAACTTCTGAAAAGGAGAAGGGTTACCAAATTAAGTATCGAAAAATGATTTTTGAAATTGCATTTATAATCATGTCGTTTCAAATGTCTAATTATGAAGTTTCTCAAAAATAGACATTTTTCATAATTTCAGGTAGCACATCCCATACTGAAAAGCATGCAAAATTACGTCTCCTGCTTCTCTACTTCCAAAACTACTGAAGTTATAATAACGAAAAATATGGTTGTTAGAAAAGTAGGCAAAGTTTGTAAAAAATCTGTGACGATGATTCTAAATGAAGACAGTGGTCTTTAAAAATACGATAATACGTATGACATCTAATATTTAACGATATTATTTACATTAAGACATATTAAAGACGACTCACAGTAATTTAACTTCAAACGAGACACCTTCGACACGCGACATAGGCTCGCACTTGGTCGGTTTTATTTCTAATTACAATACCTCAATGAATTTTTCTAGCCACGAGTAATAGTTTGTTCTGAGAGCCGCTAAATTTCACGAAAATATTACCTGATTTATATTCATAGTCTGTATATAAATAATCTGGTATATCAATCAATATATAAATAATCTGGTATATTCACAGACATACTGTGTACTCTATATGATACTAGTAAAATAATTATAACCTATATTTTATAAAATTTAAAATAATAATTCAAGTATTTTATTAGCTCTCTAAAATGTTAATATAAATATTTTTACGTATCTGTTATTGAGATACACCGGGATAAAGGAGTGTCATCAGTACGCTAATTTCAGACCAAATCAATTGTGGCAGAAAATCTCTTGAGAAACGCTAAAAACATATATTTTTGGAATGAATAACAAAAGTTTTCTTCATGCTACTATTTTACCTACATAAGCCTTTTCTTCGTGAAATCGTTAATCGTTAATTATTATAACAAAAAGTAATATTTAGCTTTTTAATTAGAAGTGATTTTGAAAACTAAATAATAAATTTTAAAACTACTTTCAATAGTAGATAATTGATACCCTGCTTTCTAGCATAGGTATATTTTACCAAGGTTTATATAATGGGGTAACTGCAAAATAGGAGAAGTGAAAAAGTAGGAAAAAACCATATACTTCACAAGAAGATTCATAGTTTATCCGTCATAGTAAGTTGAAGTTTGTTCCACAATTTTTAGAGAGAACTTAAAAATAAAATGTGAAATCATTCTAAAATAAAGGCGTAGCTTTTGAACAGTTTCTAAAGGGAATTTTGTATGGTGTAAAATCACATCTCAAAAAATTAAACACACAACCCAACCTAAAATAAAATTAGGTTGGGTATCTGAAATACAGATCTCTGCTATGAAAAATAAAATAATCCCTTGGTTATGCCATTTAAAAAGGGACCCTAAGCGACTCGCTCTTCCTCTGTCATCCACTTACTCGATCTAATTGCAATCTATGTGCCTCGCGCACCGTCATTGCCGATCGCGATTGCGATTGCCCGAAATGTCGGCATTTCCAACAAACGTGCCGTTCATATTTAAGCAATTGCAATCCCCGGTTAAAGTACACTAACTATAAATAAATCTTTAGGGATAACTTTTAAAATGAGTCAAATCGATTGTAATTTTGCAATATATTTTACACCCACAAAATAATAAAACTATAAACATAGTTTATAGAGAATCTTTTACCAAAAAAATAAACAAATTGAACTTTAAAAATAGAAAAAGACAAGTATACGAGTATAAGTAAATATTCGAAAATTTACCCGTTACCTTTATCCACGCAATCAAAATCGTGGACTATAAAAACTAGTTATATTTATATTTTAAGTACATAATAAATAGTAAATATATTACTAACTAGGATAATAAATCAATTTTTCAAATTTTACTGTAACCAGCTGCGGACGAAGCAATTGATAACAGTTAACTTGTGATTTTGAAAATATTTGCGTTACTTCTCTGCTTACTTTATTTTCTTATCGTGGTTTGGTAAATTTTAATTACTCTAAATTACAGATGAGTTTTTATTTCTATTTGCAAACTGCAGCTACGCATTAAGAACTATTGTAAGTTAGAAATAATTTCAAAAATATCCTATTTTGTTACATTTTATATGTAAGGTTTGGTTTGTCGCACGTATTTGTTAAAGATCCGAAGAAATATTACATAGAGGAATTTTATAACTAAGCTGAACAACGCTTGCAATGTCTATGTTGTATCCCTAAATAATAATATATGAATCAGGAGGTATTCTGAATCAACATGATTTTATGAGTAGACCTAAAGTCTATGCATCGGTCAGATTATTATCTAAAAAAACTTTTAAATTGTTACGAAATTTATATTACTTTGCATTATAATTATCTATATTTAATTATTACATACCTTTGAGAAAAAAATCCTTTGTTTTAAAGGACTTTAAAAGATAAGAATTTTATCATTTCAACTCCTAAATTGTTTTTACAACTACATTAAAAAATTAATCCACAAATGTCATGGTATTTACTTACTTATTCAAGTTTTTCGTACTAATATGTACTGTTTTTTTTGGCCTAATGAGAGATCTATTTCTTAATGCCTTGTTTACCGATGTCATCCATCGAGTTTTCAGCAAAATAAACTTTCGTAAAGGCGGTTAATATTTTATTCCCTTAAAAATAAAATTTACTCGTAAAAAACACCGCTATTGCCTCTACAAGACTGTGGAATCGTCTGCTGTGCTGATCTTCCAGGTCAATTGCGTAACAAACTTCTACGCCTTCAACATTTACGTATTCATTACATTTTCAGCCTCGGGACATTTCATAACATTTTTATATTTAGGACTAGGCTCAGTTGGATGAAAATTCGTGACGGTGCAATTTTCATATTTTTTCAATACTTTATAATATATTAAATATTTTCACAGGCCCTCTTATCTTGTGATAAGATTCACAAACCTTTCTATTCATTACCTGGGTCTCGATTTTGAGAAAGACCCCACTCTTCTTATCGCCAAATATTATAAGCATTCGTTCACTCTGCATACTGCCAATTTACGGAACAAACTAAATTCTGAAACCAGATTTCCACCGTCCATTCCAGCATTCAAAACCCGTCCGAAAAAATTATACCTCCTATTACTTTACTTTCCCTATTCACTTTTCTTTCATATTAATCACCTTTAATCTTTTTCTTTTTTCTCTCTACCCCTCAAGCCTGATGAAACCTTACCAGTATTAAAGATATGAGTATTCTGATTTTTATTACTTAATAACTGTTGTAATTACTAAATTACAATGTTAAAGTGTATTTCAATTTAATTACAATGTTAAAGTGTATTTAAAGTGTATTTCATATTTAAAACTTTTCTCAAAACGTCACCTGTTCTTTTGCGTAAGTAAAGAATTTCTCTATAAAATCATCAATGAGTTTATAATATTTTCTTTTTCACTCAAGTTCCGTCATAAATATTGTAGTAAAATTAAGAAAATCAAACTAAACTTTTATAAATAGCTCCAGACAACGTTAAAGGTCGATCAAAATTATATTAAGTCCAAGGTAACAAAAAAAATAACACGTATCTAATATGAAACTTTCCATAGACTCCATAATGACAACCAGCTATCAAAATTACTTCCTTTGATAAATTGAACCAAATAGTTCAAGTTAACAAGATATGCGATTTACGTCAACAATTTATGTCTTACTTTTCTGTAAGTGAGAAATAACTTTTGGGTAACATGAGTAGCACGACAGATTCAACTTTTCATAACACCTCTTAATATCTCACTTAGCACAATCTATATTCGGCAAAATATAAATTCATACATTTTCATGAACGCACCTCAAATAACAGGCAAGTAGAGAAATGTTAATGTTATAAATTAACCAAATGCCTTTGAGTATTATTTACCTCGTAAATCAAAGTATCATTAAAATAACTAATAAAAATAATCATCACAGGAAGAGGTTGAAACGCTAGTCTAATAACTATAAATATAAAGAAATAACCAAATAAAAAATTAAATAAACCGAAAAAAAAATAATTACCGGCAACAACGAGAACGATAATATATTTTAGTTGGAAATCTAGTTAATCCAAGTGATTTAAAATATCAGGAATTTTTAACAAAACACATAAATGTAAAATAATAACAAAGAAAACTAGTTTATTTATACTGCCAAATTGTGAACGAGATACATGGACAGATATTATATGAACCTTTTAAACTCTTGTAAAGCATTAAATTGCTCTACTACTCTATTTTTTCCACAAGTATCTTATGGGAAATGATATTATTTTAAATAGAATTGCACTAGATTTGAAATAATTAATACATTAGTATTAGGATAGTAAAGTATTTCAAGCTGATTCAAGCAATCATCGACATTTAGCTTCATTAGAAAACAAATAAAAATGGACAAATATACTCAAAAAAATTGTCGGTAAAACCCAAAAAATAGACACAGGATTTTTTTTTAATCATGAGAAAATACAAAATTTTTCATAAATTAAAAATAGCAGAGAGTAGAGATAGGGCAAGAAGATTCCCATAAAACGATCAGAGTTAACTCCTGTCATCAAAACTTGAGGATGTACGAGATAATAAAGCTAGTAAATAATAAAGATCACGCTCGCAGAGTGTTTAAACGGGCCTCCAAATCTTTAAAGATATTCCTCCGTCTTTATTTTAATATCCCAACCGATATATATATATATATATATATATATATATATATATATATATATATATATATATATATATATATATATGTAGCTGATTTACTCAAGTTTTTCAATTTCATTTGTTTCAATTTCTAAATTAAATGTGCACATAAATATTTTTGAATTACAAAAGCTTTGTCTTGTATATAAAATAAGCCAAACTAAACAATGAAAAAGCAAGTAATCTGATAATATATCACAGAAAGAAGGTGATAATCCGTAAAAAGAATTCCTATGCATTCCAAGCACCACCCGATCTAAATAACGATCAATGACAATGGATATCACATAATCTTTCATTATTATTCGATCAATTGGTGAATCGATGAATCGAGTTAAAACATTAATCTTCAGAGAAGTAATTCAATAAAATAATAGATCTTACGAAAAAAAAATATTAAGGAATACATTTTGTATATGGTCCTAGAGGATAATAAATAAGAAGTAAGGAAAAAGATCAATTAAAAGTCTAGAGAAAAAATAAATGTCGACCAGTGTAAAATATCATATACTTAAATATTATGTAGACAATTTGCGTCTTAAACTTCTTTTCCGTGAGAAATTATCGAGCACTGTAGAAAACAGAAAATTCATTACATGCTGTCCAAAATACATTTGTACAGAAGAGTGTAAAATTATTACATGGTCCTAGAGGATAATAAATAAGAAGTAAGGAAAAAGATCATTTAAAAGTCTAGAGAAACAGTAAATGTCGACCAGTGTAAAATATCATATACTTAAATATTATGTAAATAATTTGCGTATTAAACTTCCTTTCCATGAGAAATTATCGAGCACTGCAGAAAACAGAAAATTCATTATATGCTGTCCAAAATACATTTGTACAGAAGAGTGTAAAATTTTCCAGTACTAAACTGACACAGGATAGCTTCTTAAGAAGTCGCATAAAGCAAACTTTATTTGGCAAAATATAAAGATATACTTACGTAACCATTTAAATATTTTATTGGTTATTAAAATACAGGGGAAGCTACAATATTTAACAAACGTTAGCTGAGAGACATTCCATAGTTACCAATTGTCAACAAATTATAATGCGCAATCACCAATATTTCGAAAACAAAGAGTAGGTAAAAAATAAAAAACGTTGGTGAAACCAGCGTTCCTAAAAAGTTTTGTTTTATAAGTGTGAGAAAAGTAAAAAGAAAAAGTAAAAAATAAAAAAGTAGAAGGACGGGACAGGAAGATCTATACACAACGTAGTCTAGGAAAAAAAATAATTTTTGTGAAAATTGTTTGTAAAATTTGAACTATTTTACAAACATTCCAATCTTCTGTTCTGATATTTAAAGAATCGGTAGAAAAAACAATAAACAAAATCGATCAAGAATTGCAACTTTATACGACGCATGTCATTTTTCAAAGGCAGATTCAGAACATAATAAGTATTTAAACAAAATATAAATTTTCAGAATAAAGAAACCAAAAATTTAAAACATTTTTAGATGAAGATATTCTCTTTCTAAAAAACTGTATTAAAAGTTGATAGCTTGTGAAATTACCCAAGATATAATTATTTCTATCATCAAAACTCAAAACTAACATGCTAATCGATAATAAAACCCACACCAGTTGGAAGGCAACAAAGCTTCACTCTTCGTTAAAATGGTTATTACACGTATATGAATATCTTTTGCTTCTGAAGATAAACATCTATTTTTATTTTAAAAATCATCTGACATTTTGAAATGAAATTTTTTTTTTAAAACTATATGCTATTTCTGCCATTTTGCATCTTAAACGGAAGAAATTTCTTCAACAATTTGATGAACCAAGTTCCAGTTCAAGTTACTGAGTTCAACCGTCATAAAAGTAAATTGCTTCTAAAATTTTCTATCTTATATCTAATATTTCACCCTTAATATTCGTAAGTAGATTTTCTACGTCGTATAGTACGTAGAAATTGAGCTCAAAAATGTTAAGGTTTCCACTCATATGTCCTTGCATGTTTAAATAGGACTGCAGTAAATTATCATTTACCAAATTTTTTGTATCAGTGTTATTCACATTGAAGGAGACAATACAAAAACGTTGCATTTGTAACTCGCATAATATAAGAATACTAATGACGTTAAGGTGTAAAAAAATAACTTAAGCTATAGCAAAACCAAATCGAGCAAAAACAGATGAGCTACAGCTTTAAATTGAGTAATCCAATATCATAAATACCAATGTTTAGGTGAATGGACAAATGGATAGATGCTTGCTACTATATAAATCTGCAATTTATAAACGAATCTGCACAAAATATATAATGTGGAATAGGTAATAGCCTGAAATAACATGTAGCCTTTTCAACTCGTGATCTGAAGTAGTCCTTGAGGGATTTCGTCCACCTATTTTCATATTCATTACGTTTCTACCTGATCACATAGTATTGTCTCACAGAACATGTTCACAGAACATGTCTCACAGAACATATATTGTTTATTAAGCTACTTTTTACCTAAAAATCTAAAATAGTTCCTGAGGGATAACGATCATATTTTATGATGTTTATTAGGTTCTCCTGAATCGTATAGTGTTACGTATATATAAGAAGAAAAATTATTTTGTATATAATACACAAAATATACTCACACCGTTTATAACGAATTCCTAAATCCGAGCGTAGCTCCCATGAGACAGCGTACACGATTTTTTCCTTTTTATAGCTCAATCACGATATTACTACTGAATGTGAATGAATTCCTGAAAATTGGAACATAAATATATCATAGCCTGCATTGAAACATAAGCTATATTATTTCAGTTGACGCTAATGAAGTTACAAGCAGAAATTGGTTCAAGTAAAAGATCACCAGATTAAAATATTGTGAATAACTGGTCAACCTGATATTGTCAACCTGATAACTGGTCAACCGGATATGTATTTGACGTGTTATTTTCATTAAAATAAGGTTTAAATGTGGTTTATCGTATAATATACTACCTCTTATAACGTTTATAGTATAAGATTGACCTTTAGACATTTAAATAGGGAAAAATCAGAAAAATTGTCAAGTATATAATGTGGAGCATTTTCGTCAGTACTACGAACATTGTATTCATCACGAGCCCGTAAAGAAAGTGTGTACAAAATTCATATTAATATGAAAATGACTAAATATTTTAGAATGAAATAACCATCTTATTAAATATTAATATTATTCATATGTATCTGCTACTGCTTTGTTTTCAATGTGTAAGATTACATATTTTTTAATATATGTCATTTTACATCTAGAAAACTAATTATATACGGTTACTTTAGTTACTGTAAAAGCTGAGACAAAAATAGACTGTTTCCTGATAAATGTTTCCTGTTTTCTGACAAAAATACACTGTTTCCCGCAGTATACGAGAGACGTAATCAAAAACAATGCAATTTTACATAATAAGTGTCGACGATAACTCTAACAAATTGGGATTTAAGCAGGCGGCATTTCCTAAAGTGAACAAATCAGACGATAACGACGTTAGATTTCCGCAGTCGTCAAGATTGATTGGCAAATAATATCTTTTACATAAATGATAATACTCGGTAATATATTATAATACACTTTAATTTGTCATTGAACCAAAGTTGGTTCATCTATTCTATTTTTAAACAAAATATTCCGTGTCTCGCAAAGTTTACTTCCACTGGACTTGTGAATGGCAACAAATAAAGTTACATGAAATGTAGATTCTTGAATAAAATGTATTCGTTCGTTGGTCAAAATAAGATAAAAATACTTTTTTAATTTTTTTAAATTATTATATACGTAATTATACTTCTTCTTTACTTTCTTACGTTGACTTTAACATAATCTGCTATGAATTGAGTTTCCCTGCAAATGATTTTGTAGCGCTACTTGTTAGAAAGACGTCAATCACACGTGCGGTCTTTTTATACGTCAATAGCTTTGCCAGTTAATTGAAAAGCTGCTGCTTTCGAACGACTAATATCCGCTCGTTGAGGGAGAGCTTTTATTATCAGTTTATGAAGATTGTTGTAAAATTACAATACTTTACGTTGCGTAATTTATGTTTACTTGAAGTTGGTTTGTCTTTTATTATTACTTATATTCTATTGAAACGTGCAAGTGGTTAGAAAACGATACATTATTTGCAGGCATTACAATTATTTCAGTTTTCTTTTTTCAACATTAAATACACTTAAATATTATATGTAATAGTAAACCAAGAGTAAAGTAAATAACTTACCACTTTACATATTTTGCAAATTTTATGGTCACTTCTTTGCTCTCTTTTTTAATTTTTCCGTAATATGGCATATTTATGTCGCCTTTAATTGCGAATTAATACATTCATTCAAGTTTACACAACAACTTCTTTGTCATAGATGACACAAATGAATCCTTTGCTGCAATTATTTTATTATATCGAAAAAGAGTCTCAAAACATAAAAATCTGTTTTCATTTCTTAATGTCACTGACAGTCCTACCATATGTTAATATATTTCATGTACCACTTTGCTATATCTACGTTAAAAATATATTTTATTTTCAAAATTTTAAATAATTAAAAGGTCAAATATAAAAAAAATATTCGATTTATAATTAAAACGGAATACATAGTCTATTTAGTGGCAAACGTTTTAAAAATAAGCACCTGAAATGGTCGTAAAACTTAAAAGGATAGATCCTCTAAATTGTTTCCGTTTATAACTCACAATCAATTAATAACATTACTCTCAAAACCCAATTTTACTGTAAGGCAAAGTATCAGTTCGGTAGAACCCATTTGCGAAAATTAAAACGCAATGACTCCAAGTTTCTAATAAATTATTTTGAAAAAAGGTAACGTTGCAATAATTCTGGACAACTTTCATATGACTACTACATACAAATTTTCTTCTCTTGTCTACAACAACCCAAAGAAGTAAAAGGCATAAAATATAAAGTGTATGCCGATCAAAAATTACACGTAAACAAATGTAATAGAAGAAATTAAGTATTGATTATTACAAATTATAATTTATTATTTTGTATATCCATACGCGTACTTTGTCCCTTTGCACCTTAAAGTGTCTTAACGACCTATTAATCGAATCTTAAGTAATAAATATGTTTTTGTGGTGGGTTTACACTTTTCCAATTTTAGATTATTTTCAAAAACCATAATTTTCACAAATTTATCGACAAATTTTAATACTAATTTCAAATTTCTAACTTCCAAATTTTTGAACAATGTGCAAAAAAGTTGATAGAATTTAATCGACTACTTTGAATACCTCGGTAATAATAATATGCTCGATATCAGTAAGAATAACAAAAGAATGACTATAACTACATAAATATATCCTGTGTGCTTCAATAATTGTTCAGACAATTTGTTTAATACTCTGTACGCCGGAAAAAATAATAATTTTCCCTCAAGAAGTAGTTAACCGCACTAGGTCAAGTACATACGCGATAAAATCAGTTATTACACGCTACAGGCGCGATTACAAAAAAATATATTATCAAGTCACCGTAACAGCTTACTAAACCAAGCTCATCACCGTTACAGATGCCAGTTCTCATAGGGATGCAAGTTGAAATGTTAAATCCACCATCAGATACGAAGGGACTTCCATCAAGGAAACATCGCCGGGAACTGTAGATGCGTCCCGGCAACTAAAAACTTATTTATGATAAAATTAAATTTATTATGCAAAGTGTTTCTTCGTACTACTTGTAACCGAGATAGAGACGCATATAATGCATTATTTATCAATAACATTTTCCCATGAAAATAAAGAAAAGAAGAAAATCCTATGAGGATGAAATAGAAATTATATAATGAAAAAAATTATTTAAAGTATTATCTCATGCAGTATTGTAATCAAGACCAAACTAACTTAAGATCACGAGTATATAAGGCATTGAAACTGTTGCTATTTGCAAGAATTTAAGAAATGAAAATGACTTAAAAATAGATAACTGCGTAGTGTATTTAAAATACTACATCAAAATTTCCAGCCATCCACTTCAAACTTTCCAACTACTCGATTCATATCTTAATAATCCACAAAACCTTATTAAATGTTTTTAATAAATTTATTTTGATGGACGATTTTGTTATATTTGGGTATTTACTTAAAAATATTTTTAAGTAACCTTCAATACACTATATCAATAGCAAAAATTATCATTTGAGGGCAATTACTCATTTATTTTTTTATACACATTCGTTTATCCATACATTACGCGTAACCAACTCGTAACGATGAAAGTGCTTAATCGCGCACCTTAAGTTGCGTACATCTACAAAATTTAGCCATTTTCATAATGTAACACATGATCAATGTCAAATTAAAAATTAAATATTTTGTTACAATTAACTAAGGGCAAACAAAGTATACATACACCTATTAAATATATTTCTAATTCTCACTTCTTACCAATATTATTGAAACTTACAGAAACAAACAAATCCTTGACACAACAAATTGTGAATAACTGGTAGAAAATTCGACAATGCCTTTGAGATAAAAGTATGCTCCAAATATTCTTCCCCTAATGTTAGAGAAAAATACCAGTTCAATTTTGCATATATCTGGCGGATATTTTATCTCATAAATTTTACTTTTTACTCATATAATAAGTGTAAACGCTTATCACATAGATTTGTAACTGTGTGTGTTTTTGACATTAAGTTGAATATATTTAGAAGACATTAAAATCTTCTAATCTTATAATCTAATGGCATCAAGCATATTTAATAATGATTTTTTGCACCATTGGCAATAATAGTGCAGATGAACACGGTAATATATCTTAATGAAATGTTTCATATGACAAAATTCACGAAGTTCAGCTTTAATGGTTACATAAACGGACATAGCATCAAAGATAATGAAAAGAAACTTGATAGAATGTAATGTTACGGCATGTCTGAATGATATGTTGAAGTCGTAGGCGTTTCGGTTGATTTGTTAGTATGAAGAAGTCATTCCTATATCAAGTATATTTTATATTCAAGTTTCATCATCACTTGAAATGTCTCATTAATCTTTCGACGTTAAAGACTTTCTTTGACTGAGGGATATTAGGAAAAAGTGATAAAGTTAGACATAAAAAAAATTTAATTCATTTTTAAATATGACTGCTGCATCATACTGAATCTAAGACAATGTATGTGAACATAATGCGGAAATATAAATATTTTTAATGGGCAATTAATGAAATAGTCTACGTGTACGGTTTGGTTTACAAGAAAATATATACAAAATTAAATGTCGGGAAAAGGGTTCAAAAGTCGCGTATATAACTCTACAATTAGAAAAGAAGCCCGAAAATATTCCTTTCACAAACGTTTCTTGCATTGTTATCATTATTGTATATTTCGTTTCACGGACATTTCATGCATGATTATTATTGGCGTAGCAGTGAGGATTAAAATAATTATTCAGTTGTATTTTTAGTTAAATAAAACATTAAAAATTGGTTTTACCCACAAACTTGGTTGTTAACCACAAAGTTATGAGACAATTTCATTTAAATGTATTATTTCCGTTTCCTTTCCAGGGAATATCTCGATATTATTTCACGCACCTTAATAAAGCAAAAAGCGTAAAGCCAGAATATAAATCTAGCATTAAATCGCAGAACCTTTGCCTTTATTACGAACAAATATTTAAGTCGGATATCCGAAACTGTGAATTTATGGCCGGTCTGGAAAAATAAAGTGTCTTCTCTTTCTAAATTACTAGAAAGATATCAGCATAAAACTCGGAACAAATCACGTAAATCATTGTTTCAAATATTTAAAAATTACGATTAAATAAAATACTAAATCAACTACAGCTGTATCAAGTAAGCAACATTGTTTTGTGTCAATTTTTAATTGCGTCAAAAAATCACGTTTGAGTTTTAATAAAAATCACGATTTGAAAAGCGAGCGCCCGTAAGCCTGTTTATTACAAAAAGTAAGGGTAAAATTCTATTACTTTACCACAAATTGTATCTTTTTACTCTTTTAGTATATAACTCTTCGTTTTATAAAATTTCACATTATAGGACAGAAAATGAAAATACTCAGCGAGATTCTATTGCCAATATCAATATGCTTTACATTATGGTCACTATTCAACATACTTGCATGAAATTTGAATACGATTTTTGTTTTATTAAAAATAATTTTCTGGATATGCATTTTTGCTTTTCTGTTTTTGCATTTAAGTTACATAATAATTTTCTATGTGGAATGGAATATATTTTTTAAATTAAACTTTAAATTACACGGGATTAAAGGAATTTCAATAAAATATAAACTTTGTTTTAATCTTAAGACTTTAAACAATAATTCACTTGTTTTAACACGCATCAGTCATGAGTATTTAATTTTATAAATACTTGTTCTCTCCATTGCCACCAATTTTCTGTTTATCTGTACCGTTTTATTTTGCAACTATATAACACTTAAGATTAGAAATCTAACTAGCAACTTTAAGTCTGACGCGAGAGTACTTATAGATTTCCTTGGCGTTGAAAACGAGATATATCGAGTTAAGACTAATTGAATTGTGGATAAGTGAGTTAAAATGGTGATACTTGTCATTAAACATCATGTAATTTATTATCTGTAACAGCCAAATACATTATATCTGGCCCACTTTGAGTTTTAATTCAAAAATTCAGAAATCTTTGGAGTACAATGCAATTGTTTAACCACAGTGACTATGCAGATTGTAATGTCAATCAATTTTAGCGGTACCTTTTTTGAAGTGAAACTTATTTTGTCAAAGTATCTTAAGTTTATATATATACATATATATATATATATATATATATATATATATATATGTATATATATATATATATATATATATATATATATATATATATATATATATATATATTGGGAAATGAACCATGAAGAAAAGTGAAACACATCGATAATCAGGCCTGCAAAGTATCTTTTTTTTCCTGTCTAAGATTCGATGACTAATTTTGGACTATTTTGGGGCGCTAATTACGAATATGCTTTTTCTCCAACCCATTCAAATTTTTCAGTAAAGGTACTATGAAAAATAGACAGAAAAAGATACCTACATATAGTAAAAATTGTATATTTCAAAAAATACTTATATCTGTCAGTTAAATATAATTAAAATACATAGGTAATATATTTCTTAACATAACAAAAATATCAATGGTACCTTTTCTGCTCGAAACTTCCATTCAGAGATTTTTTTTCTTAAAATCGTTGTTCGGATTGCCTCGCTTCAGCAATCAACAGTAGTCTGCCAACATGCTTCTATTCCACTTTCCTTGATATCTACGTTCTATTTTTTTAAGTCTTGATGAAATTTTTCACCTAGCTCTTTATAGTAATATTACAATTATTTTCCTAAAAAATACTAAAAACAATATTTTATAAAAGATTAATTGTAGGCACAGTAACGATTTAAAATAAAATTTTATGAAAACACCTTTTCCAGATGTTTACATTAAAAAAAATCAATATCAAGGAGTATAAAAAGTGTTCTTACAAAAAGAGTTTTCATAATAACAAAACACCTACCTAACCACAAGCCAAATTTTGAATCATAAATGAACCTCCAGAATATTTTGTAAATCTGTCAAGCGCAGCCAACGGCATTACCGGGCTTAATGCACAAGGACACATTTTATATTTATATGCGGGCTCTTTTTCAGTCAGTATATTATCAATACTTCATTTAGAACTACGGCGGAACCGCTAATTTGACATGTGCAAAGGCCATTCAATTTTTTTACAGCATCTGTGATAATATAGCCGTATGAAACATAGCAATATATTTTTCTTTACAGTTATACGTCGATTTCCCATATACAACTTTATCAGAAAAAAATCTGAATACCTCCTACTAAGAAGAGCCGAAAGCACAACACCTCGTGACTACAGACCGGCTCATTGAATCGATCAGATCGTAAGTACCCTACAAATGATCCTCAGAGGAACCTGCAAAATCGCAAGAATTGGAACCAAAGAATATACATATATAAAACACGATATTTATCGTTGCGGGTCACGATGCTCAGTAATGGTTGACCCAATTAAAGAGGGAGATGATAATATAAAAATATTGAAATAAATTGTACATAAAAAACAATTTTTAATAGTGCAAAATTATTCGGTTTGTCACTGCCTATTTCCAATTCAGTTCGAATAAACAGCAATAAGAAGTTCTTGTACAATTTTTCTTCCATCTTCCGCTCTCCACTCAGTAAGATATGGTATGCAGGACAGCCCGGTTACTAGTGAGACGTGATTTTATCATCACCAAAAAATAGGCTATATTATATATAGGCCTTTATTCTATATAATTATTAGCAACTTCGCTGATTTAAATATCTTTAAATTTATAATCCGCATCTTTGAAGGAGAAAATAAAAATTCACGATATAGATGGTAATCAAAATAAAAACATATTTTAGTAAATTCCCACTAACGTCACTTTTTAACTGATTTCAAAAAAGAAAGTAGTCCTCAATTCGTATTATTCTAAACCAATTTTTATGATTATTTTTTTTTATTTGGAAGGGTATGCTCTCAGGACGGTCCCATTAAAATTAATTTGTTTACAATCCGACAACGAAAATGAAAGATACACCATAAAATTCCCCGAAATCGAACAACACACGTGCCGTGATCGAGTTTTGATGATGTAGGTCTAATGATAATCTGATAAAACCTAGCTAAATATGACATAAATTTGTTCTTCAGCAAAATCAGGGTCCAATTGTAGAACCGGAAGGTTATGACAGGAACACTGCAATGGTGAGGAGTAAACTCAACGAGTTTGTATTCATTTGACGTAGCAAGAAAGTAATAGAGTAAATAGGTAAGTAAGTACACACGGGTGCAATTGGTACCATTTCTATCTTTGGTCCATAAACGTTGATGCTGCAGTAGTACTGCCTGCCTAAGGTTTTTTTTATTTAAAATTAATTTCTCAAGCAGAGATTTTGCTACTACACTTTTAATTTCAACCCTGAGATACTTTCAGCTTAAATCGTAAGACATGAGGATCTGCTGTTTTTAAGGTAGTATTGTGAGTCTTAAATATAAATATAGTGATTAAACTTCGGGTTCCAATACTTGAATCCTGATACTAGAGGGATACTGCCTACCTAAACCATGAGACTTGTGGATCTGCTGTTTTCTAGTTAGTATTTCGAGACTCAAGTCGGGATTTTGTCATTAAACTATGGGTTCCAAATCCATAGTCCTCATGGCGTAGGAATACTGCTTGCTTAAACGATGAGATTTGAGGATCTGTGGTTTTCCTATTGATATTGTGTATCTTAGGCAGAAACTCTGCCACTATATTTGGAATTACCACTCTAACGAACTTGACGCTCTAAGGTTACTGCCTGTTTAAATTGTGAGACTCGGGGATCTGCTGGTTATAAATTAAAGATAGTTACTTAGTGCAAGCAGAGACCTTGTCATTGAAATTCGGGTTCTGGTCATTAAAGGATACTACCTGCAAAATCAGTGAGATTTGAGATTCTACTGTTTTCAAATTAGCATTGGTGGATCTCGGTAGAAACTGCCCCTGAACTTCAGATTGCAACTTCTCAGTCTTGACGCTGTGAAGGCATTGCCTACCTAAACCGTAAGCCTTGAAGAACTGCTGTTTTTAAATTAGTATTGTGGGTCTTAAGTGGACTATATCATTAAATTATAGGTTTCTACTCCTTTGAGTTTATGACAAGAGGAAACTACCTACTGAAATCATTAGACTTGAGGACCTGCTGTTTTTAAATAGTGTTGTGAAAGTGTGTGTTTAAGTGGTGTTGAGATTTTGCCACTTAACTCCGGACTCCAATTCTTCAGTCTGATGCTACAGTTGTATAGCCTGTTTCGTGTATGTTAACTCATATGTCCGTTATTGATTAACAAATTTGTATGATTCTTCTTTTATTTAAATAACCTCAGCGTAGTATCGTATTTTTTGTAGGATTTAATTGTGAAATTCTAAGGTACATCATCGACTTCCTCATCAATGTGGAGCACAGATGCCGTGATTGAGTTTGGATAATATAGGTCTAATCGTAATTAAATAATAAATTCCCTAATGTCTTAATAAGATTAAGAATGACATAAATTTGCGCCGTAAGATAATATAAATAATTAGATAAATAAGTACATATAAAAAAAATGTATGAATTACTAAACATTAGTACCTAAGTAGATAAATAAAAAAAACAGGTAAGTAAAAAGACATAGCGACTGAAATATTTTTAGGCGTATATTTAGAATGTATGTAAAGTTAAACAGAAAGCCAAGAGAAGGCTTGTATAAATCCGTACGTATGTATATACGTGTATGCACACATGCGTTTATGTATATAGATATATATGAAGATATTTCAGTTTAATGAATTCTGCAGAATGTATTTTCTGATTTCAATAAATGATATATTATTTTTATTGAATTCATTATGAGTTCGTGAACTTTTGGTAACGTAAGATATGACAGACACTAAAAAGGAAAAATAAAACATTTTTCCAAAAAAATGTAACCGACCCCAAATAACCACCGAATAAAATCGGCATTGAAAAGTATAAAATAATGAAAAAAACACGAGTACTTAATTGGAATTCGGTACAATATGGTTACGTTTCGTATAGTAATTGACTTTCACTCATATTCAACCAACTTTTAATTGATGTATATTTTTTTTAATTCAGAAACTCCTTTAATATTAAAAATATAAATGAGAACTCAATTACTGTCTCATTTATATTTATAAATGAGACAGTAAAGGGATACATACGCTTTAACAATTTTTTGCCGAATTTCCTTGAATATACAAGCAAATTTAATAACTGTTTAATAAAAAATAAAATACTTTGAATGTTAAGTACATACCGTAGTTTTATGCATCACAACTTTGATTTGTTTACTACAATATACGCCATTACTAGTATTTAATTAAAGTTCAGCTTTACATACAACTAATACAAATTAAGTTTTCGTAAAAAAAATCTGTGGAATATTTAAAATTTATTTAAAAAATTATATATCTTTTCGTAATCCGCGGATTCCCTCAAAATAATATTATGTAAAATATGCTAATAAAATTATGTAATTTTTCATGAGATAATGTCTGAAACTTGAATTTGAGGTCAGTTATATATTTTAATGATACATTATAATTTTATGTAAATTAAATATTTATGAAGGTCTCCATCTTTAAAAATTACAAAATCGTATACATTTTAACCATAGGTGTAAAAAATAAGGTATTTTTATAATAATCACCCTCTTTTACTTTTTCCTATAAATTATATAAGGCATCAAAGGATAAGTCACTTAAGAACTCAAATCATTCGCGAAAAACGAAATAAAACATTTTTTTTAATTCCATAACATTTTTTATATATTTTATTATATTACAAAAATATATAAATTTTAAAATAACCAACACAGCGGATTCAAAAAAAAGGTGAGAATATCCTTCATCAGGAACTAATAATGCTTGAAACCATTTTGTTTTGGAGCCCCTTTGGATAATCTGCAGATTTAATTGAAATTCCTCATATTTTGTCCATATCCAACAAAATAAAGAATGTGTCGTTTTTAAAAATATCTTTATAACTAGAAAAATTATTTGAGTGTAACTTCGTTAGAGAAGAAGAAAATCACGCTGAGACTAAATAGCCACATGAAAACCAATTTTATTTCCTCGTTAAAGCGATTCTAACATCATCTGCTAACCCCACTAATGGTAAGTATAACAAGTCGGTAAAACCAGCGTTGACATAGCAAAATGTTTCCACCTTCGTGAAAGCATGTAAGAGCTATTTAGAATTTATAGGACTCTATGAACATTAATTGTATTTATATTATAAGATATACCTTGATAACTGGAAAATTTATTGGAGTGTAACTTCATTAGAAAAGGAGAATGTCATGCTGAGACTAAAACAGCCATTTGATATCCAATGTTATTTTTCATCAAAATAATTCCAACGTCTCGGCTGGCCCACTAAGAAGCATAACGGCACAAATCGGTATAACAGGCGCTGGTATAGCAAAATGTTTCCACCTTCCTCAAAGCATGCTACAACTGCTTAGAATTTACGAGACCATATGTACTTTATTTGTGTTAACATTAAAAGAATAATTTTGTTTTATTAAAAATGAAAGTAACAAGTTTAATTAAATACTATTCTGAAGGTTAAGGTTTGTGTTTATGATGCATTTGTAGGTATACTCAGCAAGCAGAAACTTAGCTAACATTAATAACGTTAATATAGAATTCAAAACATATGTGGTGCTAATTTTAAATACTTTTTTTATTATATTTATTATTGTACCACACACAAAAGGGATTATTTACACAAAAGGAATATATTGAACCCTTTTCTTCATTTCAGTAAATATAGTAAGTGGTTTCTTTTCGAAACGTCAAGGAAGACTAAATCTAATATATAATAAGTCGAAAATAAATTCAGCATCATGAGAACAAACGTGGCTATACTTGATAGTGAAACCTTATTTGATATGTTGATTGTCCTCACAATTCTTTTTATTTACCTTTGTTAAATAACTTCATCAAATTCCAAATTTAAATATTAACTTCATATGGAGGATGGAGTGTTCCATTCAAAAATTGAATGTAAAATCAAAGAAATGGTTTCGCTAAAGCCTTGTGAAAGCAACCGAAGATTATAGCATATAGATACCAATATTATTAAATTTCCTGGATATTTCTTACGATAGGTTCCTTCATTTCATTTCTTTAGCTGGGGCAGTAACACAGGATCTCTTGTTCTTGCTAATAATATTCAGTACATATTCAATAATGTAATTTTTTTCTGACGACCTCAGACAATTTACGAAAATAAATGATTATAAAGATTATAAGTTGCCACAAACGTTTATTAATTTCGTAATGCATTACGACTTTTCTGTTCAAATATATTGTTTTTGGGATAAGTGTATGTGAATATACATATATTCTGTGACTTTTGGTATATTACCGCGACCTCTTTGGGGCTCAAATTCCTATTCTTAGAAACTAAATAAAGCAACTTATATTGAGTAACATTGGAAAAATTTAATAATATTGGCTATGAACGTTCTATAATGTTCCTTTGCAGCCATACTAGTTTAGCGAAACAACTTCTTTCAGTTTACATTAAACTTCTGAATGCAATATACATGACCTTTACATTTAAATTGGAACGTGACGAAGTTTTTTGTCTTAGTCTTAAAAACAGGAAAAATATTATAAGGTAGGTAATATACAGATGATAATACTTAAATTAACGACGGAATGTAGCAGTAACGACGGAAGTATCTAGATAATAAGGTTAAAGTGTACATTTTGTGTTAATATAACTTGCATTTATATACTGGCTTTTTTATAACTGGCTTTTATATAACTTACTAAACATATAAAACCGATCAGATGCGTGTCTGAATACACATAAAGTAGTAATCCACAGATATCTATATTTTACACACAAAGATTAAAACTAAAAAAATTGTAAATTAAACCTAAATTTAATTTTAAAAAACTACCCAATAACTTCACGCTCAGTGGCAACGCAGTAAAAAAATTTCATCCTCATCTTGAATATATGATCTTAAATTAGAGAAAAACGATGCTGCGACAGGTGGAAGGATGGGCAAATGAACATCTATGACAAATTTATAAAGATTCCTTCCTTATCTATTGAAATCTAAAAAACGTAATAAAATCAACATACTTTTTTTACAAAGACACATAAACTTTTCAATATCCCCCACGTGAATTTTCATCTATGTATTTACTTCTATAAACAAAAGCCGTTCTTTAATTAAACATTTACGTTTGACTTACAACATTTTCACATCTTAAATGGAATATATTTCCTAAATCATTTGAATCAAATAGTTCATGTTTGCAAGCTGGAATGTTACGACGGTAATTTGGGTCTTAAATTTTCTTACCGTGTGTTACAACTCGCTCTTAAAACATACGCTTCGGTATATAAAAAGTTCCACGAGAATATTATGAAACATTTGCTTGTTTAAGATTTTCATTTACTATATTTTTGTAAAAATATATTAGTACATTTAGGGAGGAGTAAATTGCTTTGGCGTGTGGTCAGCTTAACAAACATTATGTAGTGTAATTTAAAAATAATTTATGTAAACGTTTATCCTTTATTATTTTTTCGTTAAGTCTATCGCTATTTAGCGACCTTTAAATCGGATTAAATTTCAAAATGTAAAATTTGTCTTTTAATACGTTTGTTTTATGACCTTATATTGGACAATAATATATTCTCGTTCTCCTTCGCACTGCCGCGTATTCCTAATGCCAGCCACTACGACCCTTTCTTGTGGAGGAAATATAAATTAATTATTTACGTAATATTCTCGTCGTAATATCCTCGGAACCGATTGAGATATTGCGATGAAAAAAAATTAAGTTGGTCCCAGGATTATTATCTATAACCTGTGTAATTCATGTTTGTGGCTTAAGTAGTTATTGAATTAAATACATTCGTAGAAAGAAGAAGATAGAAAAACAGGTAATTAAATTAGTAATCGAATATGTAAACGAAAAATTATTTAGAAGCTTTAATTTTATTTATTTGTATTGATGAACACAAACTATATAAATTAAATATTAGGAATATTTAATTATATAGTTTGTTGGTAACTGACGTGACCACTATATTTGTAACATTTGTTAGTTCTATCGGCTATATCACGGTAATAATACCATTTGTATCTGAATGATCAAATTGTTATAATATAAAATAAATAACTGACAAAAAAATTAAATTAAGTAAAACAATTAATATTAACTAATACTTTAAACTAATTACCTCAAATAATAAGAGATACATTGAAAAAAATTGTAGTAAAACTAATAGTATGTACACGAGAACTCGTTAAGGGAAAATTTGCCACGTGCTTCGTGTGTTACTCATTTGATCCTAATAGGACCCAGAATCCGAAAGAGATCCAATGCATGCTATCTTCATTGTGTATCTTCTGTGAAGGAATTTATATAAAATTACATCATGAATTTTTAACGTGTCTACAATGATATATGATACTGGAGAAAAATGCCATGAATAACCAGAGAAAGAGTGGCGAGTGTACGTAGATCCAATACGGTAATCAATAGAGAATACAAAATTACAGCAAAACTACCCAGGGCTTTCCTTTAAAATACTATACTGTTTGGATCATATTGCTAGACAAACCAATGAAAACCCAGAAAGACATAGCAAATAAAAAGGAAAAAGGATACGGGGACAAAATCCGAGATGTCGATACGATTAGATCTGAATCATGCTTTATAAGATCATCCATGAAACCATGGAGATAGCGGAAAACGGGAATCGATGGCATGGCATATAAGAGAGAAAATTTACAATGCAAACCATAACATTAAGGAATATGACTAAAGGAGAAGGAGAATAACAGCAAATATGACAAAATTTCAACAAAAACCAAACGAAGGTTGACAAATGAAATAGTGATTATAAACGTGGAATATGCCAATTTTAATTTTAAAGCAAAATGTTCTGGAATTTGACATTCATAGCCAAACGAAAATTATTGTATTAATTTCCATTTATTCACTAGTTAAATGATCGAAAAAATTAAGTAATTTTTTATTTGGGTAGGCTTGATTTTTTCTCATTCGTGAGAGTTAAGTGAAAAAAAGAGTTTTTGGAATACCAATCTTGAAAAAAAGTGCAACCCAATTTTTTATTACATATTCTGAAATCATTAGCATGAAAAAAATTCTATAAATAATTTTTGTAAAAAAATTAAATAATCTACAATTTTTATTGGCACTTTCATCATGTAGCATTAATGATGAAAATTTTACCAGGCGAAAAAGATAACAAAATTGAGAAAATTAATCTTTAAGGCGTTATAACTTATTTTTTTCTAAATATGGTAATATTACACGAGGCTTTGCATTTTCATCATAAAACAGAAAATAAAAACGTTCAACCAGTGAGGCCCCAAACATTGTTATATATGTTTCATTTTTTTCGGTTTATTCTTTTTTTTGTGCACCGTTAAAATGATTTAAATTGACAAAACAAAATTATAGAAAATTCGATATTGTAAACTAATTTTACCACAATTTTTTATGAAACTCCCGATTACAATAACATAGCGAAAAATTTTATGAAGCTTTTATTTTGAAAAAAACAGCCAAATGAGAATAGACGCAATTTTACAATCGTCACTAATCCATCGCGAAGAAAAATAATGCTGTCTGTCAAAAGCCCATAGTTAAATTGTATTTTAACTGAACTAACTTCAAACAATATTTAAACATATACTATCCTCTAAGACTTTCACTTCCAGGAATCAGTTACGAGTTGATATTTTTTATTAATGCAAATAGCCCCGTCGATGCTACGTGTCATTCATTATAAAAGATACCAGCCATTCATGTGACCTTTTTATACAGAAATAGCTTGGCGAGTTAATTAAAAAGCCACTTCGACCAAACACTTAATTCCCGATGGACGGACGGCCGGTAGGTTACTACCAATTTATGTAAATTGCTCTAAAATTAAAACACCTTACGTTGTTTGAACTGTTTAAATTTGCAGCCATTTTCCTTATGTATTGTATTATTATTTACTTGGGCTTGGAATACATAAACGGATGAAGAACGTTGGAGTTAAAAAAGAATAATTATTTACACGCATTTACATATTTCTTTTCAATTTCTTAAGCGCCATTTAAAGTTCCGTCTTATTTTTTTTTTAAATGGCATGACACTTTCCTATTTATTTCAAGTGCAGGGCCTTTTGAAATAAATTACATTAAAATTACTTCCAGAATAAGAACATCTGTTCAAACTATGTGTTGATAGATTTGTTACAAACACTAAATTTTGATGTACAAATTTATTGCATGAAAAGACTAAGTGTTAAGAATAGACTATTTAGATCATCATATTAATTGAATAAAATAGACTTGAAGTCTAAATAATAATCATCAAGTTGCAAGTAGTTTCTTACAAAGGAATTAAAATGATGTTAAGAGGTAGCCACAAATACATTTAAATATTTAATATAACTTTTACGTTTGAACTTGACAACTATTTCCTTTCAATTAACGTGATTGTCTTAAGAAAATTTGCTTCATTTTTCAGTTTTATGTTTTAATTTCAGGACTTTTTTCTAACAAAATTGTCAGGAAAAGTCCTGAAAATTTATGTAATATATTCTAATTAATAAATATCAAAATATAGTAAGCTCTATTACATGGAAAAAACCCAAAAATTCAAAATTTGACACTTAATATCAAAGTATCATAATTCCACATAATGATGTGCAGTAAATATTATTAAATCCATCTATTAGGCAAGAGTACCAGCGCAGTGACATTTATTGGGCCGATAGTGTGCGTTCAATTACCAGTGAAATGAAATATATTTGTTAGCAAGGGAGGGTTCAATTTTTGTAGATGTACAGCAGAAGAAATATTGGTATTTACTAATTATATATATATATATATATATATATATATATATATATATATATATATATATATATATAGAATAAAAAGAAATATAATCTGGCTTAAAATAGGCTTATGCTATTTTTGTAAGCCTAAGTGGAAATTATTCAAATTTGATTTTAAGTCAAGAAAATTTCATACAAAATATTCTACGTTAACCACACTACTAGCTTTATCGATGAATCTAACTCATCGTTAACACTTTCTGATTTTTTTCATTGATGTATGTCAAAACCTACTTGCCAAAATTCAAGCTTGTAAGATGGCTAAAGTTAAACTAGAATTTTGGTGATTAGCAAGTTAGTTAAAACCAAAATTCGCAATTTTTGCGAACCTAAATCTAAGGAAAAATAAAAGCTACATTTATTTAATTTGAAATACAATGTGATGTTTATCATCTCCTTGACTAAACTTAACCTGTTATATTAGACATGTCTTAACATAAAAAGACATCAAAAGTGGCTCCAAAAGATTTCGTATCAATATCACGTGGTGCGTATTTTCAATAGCGAGGGCTATCGAGAATATGCCGCGCACTACTATACGATGAAATAAACTCTGAACTTATTATACGTAGTTATAGTATAGATTATTGTAGTATAGACTTGTTAGCACAGTAGCGTATTAATACTTATATTTCTATTTTTATCGACCCTCTTAAAATGAGGACACGAGAGTGTCCCTGCCAAGTTGTGTACTTTTGAATCTCCATAGCTCAGCACAGCAAGTTAAGTATAAGCATCAAGCCACGTGATAGGGTACAATGTTCAGTAGGATATATAACTGCATGTATGCATGAGTACGTGCGTGTGTGCGTGCTTGCGTGCGTGCGTGCGAACGTGTGTGCGTGCGTGCGTGCGTGCTTGCGTGCGTGCGTGCGTCTCATCTCCTGTAAGGTGATATTCCTTACAGGTAGCGAGGTCTCTCGAGCTACTTATAATAAGTCTCAAGCTGCAATCCAGAATACGTCTTGTAACACTCAAATAGACAACCAGAGAAATATAACTGCACGAGAAAACTGTAGAATCTGTCAACCCAAGGGAGCCTCTATTAACTAACTTAACTAAAGTTTCAGTGAAAACTACATACATATATTCCAGTATTTACGGAAATGAAGCCGACACGCTGACTATACTGGATAATATAATATCCCAACCAATCCACTATCCTTCACGGAAGGGGTAGATTAAAAGAGTGGTCAACAAATGGTACCAATAGCGCTTTTCCGAAATATCTGCGGGCTATCAACGCCATACTGCCTCGAGCTATCAGTTTGACTGCAGCCTATATGAAAACGGACCTTCTGACATCACATCTACATAGTGTTGATATTTTGCTATCCTCGAATTTTCGACAGAAGAGGATGAATCCAAATCACCTCGAGGACTATACGGTTTTAAACCACTCTTGCCAAAATAAGAATGCTTTGTTTATCGTGAGTCATCTTTAATGTTCAGTGGGTTACAAAATAGTTCAATACCCAAGGGTAGATGTTGGCTAGAGGAAGAAAAACATCAATCACGTAACCAACTTTATTTCTTACATAATCACCTAGCCGAAATTCTTGACACAGAAGTCAAATTCAGTCAATGCATTATAAAAAGTCAATTGAAAAGTGACAAAAAATTGAAGTACGAGACATTTTAATAATTTGCATTAAATCATACCCAACCAATGGAAAGCAAGTAGATGTATTCCTCAGGTGTTTCTCAGGGTTAATTCCCAGGCCCTTTACTTTTCCTTACATCCATCAATTACCTTAATGATGCGGTCCACGTAAATAATTACAGTCTATTTTTCGACGACTTAAAGCTCGTTAAGAATGTAAAAACAATTGAAGACTGCAAATTAATTCAGGGATTCATCATATATTAAGCAAGTAGAGAAATATCAACATCGATTCCTCTACCAGTTAAGGTACAATTAACACCTATGAGGAAAATGATCTATTTGTAAATCACGGGTTCAACATTAAAAAACTTTCAGTTTGAGGAAGTTCATTAAATTTAAATTTTAAAAAGCAACCTATTCAAAATAGTAGCAGGAGTTGTAGACTATCCTTTTTGAGGAAAAAGGTGTTTCGTCTCCATAACAAAATAAACAACTGACGTACTTGGGGTTCTCATAGGTTATTCGCAGGGTATTTAGGAATTTTACCAATTACCAATTGAACCTAAATATGCATTTAGCAGTTTTTGGTCAATAATCCCTAAATAAATAAATCTTTATGTATGCATATGTTAAAATAGTAGAATTGATCTATCTATACATTAAACATATTTCGAAAAAAAATAATTTCGAAGCACATAACAAAAGTAACAAACAATAAATTTTTGCAATTTTTTTGTATTTATCTGTTTCTCTCTTTGTCTGTTTTTGTATATGTTTGGATATATACCACGTATAAAGTTTTAAATCAATTCAGATATAATTTTAAAACATAGGCTTTGAATTGAAGTAACATTTAGTGTTCATTTTATCGGAAACTTTTCACTCAACTAGAAGATTTGCGAATTTAATATTAGTACGATACCAAAAAAGTGCCTGGCTAATCGACGCAAGTGTATAGTGGTATCTTTGTACGAAAGATATGTGAAATTAATATTTTCAAAAATGAATTTACATTTGCACGTTACAACAAATACGCCTTGACACGCGATGAATAGTAATTACACAAATATATAATGTACTAACATACCTCAATAACTAATATTACGTATATTTTAAATTACGATATGAATATCTCCATCCTACATTGGCGAAATAGGAAATAGGAAGTGAAATGCGGAGTGGTGCGAGAAGAGTAAATGCTCGAGTAAGCAAACCAAATGGAAGCAAATATCGTGTTTAGTTGTCAGACACATAATATTTTGAAATTGTATGTATTCGATAGAAGCTTACTTTATTCCCTCAATTTTTTTAAAATGTCAATATTTTAATTTTATAATTCAATTACTTAGGAGTGTCAGTACATTAAAATGTTTGCCCCGAATATATTATTGTCCGTTTGTCTTTGAGCTGTTTTACTCACGCAAAAACGGCTAAAAGGATTTCAATGAAGTTTTTAATAGTGGGTGTGGGATAACATATAGATTATGTTGGATCGCAATTGACCAAATGACGTTTAAATACATAGTATACTTACATAAAACTTTGTTTATATAATTATTACTGATAAACGTTACGTGTACTAATCTTACAATATTATTACAATTAACTTTGTAATATTTTCTAACAATCTCCACGCAAACGAAGTCGCGAACAAAAAATAAATGAACAATAAATTTATGCATGGTTATATGATTTAATAAAAAAATGTGGGACGGGAGTTTAAGTTTTAATACCACAGCTCATGTTTCTGTTCTATTTTATTTTTTATAACAAATGTTATCCACTAAATTATCATTTATACCTTTTCCCGCACACCTTTACTATTTAATCCTCCTCAATTGCTATGTATTCAATTTTCTAACAGATAACATGGATTAATTGGCAAGGTGACTTTAGTCGATAATTAGCCAATATATATATATATATATATATATATATATATATATATATATATATATAATTATGTATATGTATTACTTTTTGATACATATACGCCTGAATTTAAAAAAAAGAATGGTTTTAATTTTACCTACCGCCATAATTTATTCTAATTTCGCTGGACCATGTAGAAAGAAATGTATTTAGAAAAACAATTATGAAAGGTTTTTATTATTTTAATTTAATAAAAAATATTTAAAAAGTTAAGCAAGTTAAGAGTAATGAGCCACTTGAGGTTCAAACATTTTCAATTTTTTTTTTAATTTTCAGTATAGATCAGGTTTCAATGATATTGAATGTCGCATTAAAGCATAATCACTTAGGCCTATGTGAAATATTCGACACTAATTGTGAAGAAGGTGGTTATTTTTGCAGTCATGTCACAGTTTTAAGAGATCTGTTATAACCGTTGGAAAAAAATTACCTTTCGTAAAACTATCAACAAGCTCCTGAAATAGCTCAATGTACCTATGAACCGAATTATTTATTTACGACTAATTCACCGAAAATATGAGTCAACTCAACGATTACATCTTTGCAGAAGTGCTAAAAAGGATAAATCAAAATTGTAATACAACCAGTTCCTGATTTTCAATCTGATGTTTAATTCCACTAAATATGACCCCATTTTTAAGTTAATATTTTGATGGAACTTTCCATCATTCCATCTTCACTTTTCAATTGCTAATCCAACCCTATACGACTTATTGCCTTTTTCATTTGCATGTAGGTTTTGAAAGAGATTCGCCGAAATTTTCACTGAAGATTTCTTTGTCAAATCGCCGTAGCAACATATTATGTTATTATGGTTAGTAGACAAAATATTGGATGACATATGTATATTTCGATCTACCATTTGGGAGACACTATGCTATCATAACTTTATAAAATAAAACTGAAAAATATATTTCGATATCAATAGAATCAAGAATAAATAAAATTTAAGAGATTAATGACCTTGTTAGGAACGATTCTGCGTACTCACCAAGGAAGTTGGAATCTATACCTCCATGGTGCACACTTAGGTTTTTAAATGAAAGTTAAAACATGAATAATAATTTTATTACACTATTTATGAATATTATTATAATTGATATTGCTATTTCACTGTTATTCTTATTTTAACATATTTCAGTATGGTCATTAATTGTAACCAATTAATTAGAGAAACACTGATTAGTAGATTTGTGTAAAATTTTACTGACTTTAGCATTTCGTTATCCATGGAGTTTCTGACTTAAGAACTATGTAGCTTTCTTAATTTGATATGTTATTTAATAATAACAATCATTAAAATTATTTACTACGAAAAACTAATTTTTTTGGGTATTTTGTCACGTTTTGCTTTTAAATATTTAATAATTTTCTCATTTTAATAAAGTCTTATTTTTTATGAAGAGTGATATATTATATTTTTGTTTTTTATATTGTTTTTGAATACATGGTGCAGGAACTCAAACTTCACCAAGAGCGTATCCATTTTATAAGAACCTTCAAATTGTGACCATATCGTGTATTCCTTTATTCAAACATAGTACTGATTAACGTATTTTATAAAAAACTGCACATATACAGCGTCATGTACATAAAAGTTGTTACAAAAAAATATACGGAAAGTTAATTAATATAATGAAAGTTAAATAATATGATATAACAATACAAATAATTGTTATGAAGCATCAAAATGATAAATTAGTCAATAAGCACTCAACAAATAAAACAAGGAGGGATTTACCCGACACGTGAACCCGACTGAGTTGCCCGACTCGCTGAATTCTGAAAGCATCGGATTAAATATGCAGATAACACTTCAATTTTCCAGCGAATTGTGAAACGTCGCCCGAAAACTTATTTCAAGTTGTATTCAATAAATAATATATTATAACTTTTTACTCAAATACTCGTTCTTATAAATATACATATAAAGATATATTCATATATTTCTAATTGGTTATTGTTGTATTAAAAGGTTTTTTCTTCAATTAACCTAAAAATTCCATTAAGTTTAAATGACCATTGTCAAATAAATTCATACCAAAATTACCATATTATTTAACTTTTTAAGGGATTTATTTAGTTACGCGATCCGGATGTCGTTGAATTAAATCTTGCAATAAATTTTTCGACTACATCTATTTAACCGATTCTCGTGAAACTTCGCACAAGTATTCAAGTCATATGACAACACAACATAAAAATACTTTCAACCTCTGGTCCTTAAATGTGATGTTACAGGCGTACTGCCTGCGACAGCTTGAGGATCTCCTATTTTTAAATTGGTATCGCTGGTCTAAAGCAGAGACTATCATTGAATTTCGGGTTCCAAACCTTAAGTACTAATGTTGCAGGGATACTGCCTGCCCAAACCGTGAGAGTTAAGGATCTTCTATTGTTTAATCCGTACTTTATTCACACGCGAAGACTCTCATTAAACTTTGGGCTCAAATTTCTCAATTCTAATGATATTCTGATACTGTCTGCCTAACTTAGTATTGTAGATCACAAGCAGAAATTCTATAATTGACCTCCGTATTTTAAATTCTCATTCTTGATGCTGCGGGGGTAAAACCTGCTTAAATCATGAGACTTGAGATAATTAGTATTTTGGGTCTCAAATAGAGACTAGAACCTTTTATTTGGGCCCAAAAATCGAACTTCGTATTCCAATTCAAATATCGATTGCTTTAAATCGACCCGAGTCCTTTTTTGGATCGTGTTGAGCTAAGCAAATAAACTACCCTACAAAGTTAAAAAGAAATATAATCCAAATAATATTTTTGAAAAATAAAATGGCGTCGCATTTTGTAGAAAAGTTTCATTTGTTCGAACTTAGAAATAATATTGTAGTCAAAGCCTAACACATAACAAATATAAGAAACAAAAATTTACATATATAACATGAGAATAAATGCGAGCCACGATTTAGTTTCATCTCATCAAAACTCCAGACGTTTAGTACATAATTGCTCATAAGATAGAACTTTTAAGTTTAAAAGATTTTTTACCATTTTTATTAACATGCACAATCTTCAAGATCTCTTGTAACATAATTTTGTTTGTCTACATATTTCAACCTCATAACGATCGAAGTCGAGTTTCTGTTTATCACAATTTAATTTCGCATCTAGAAATATTTTATAAACGTCAAATAAATAAGTACTATAAATGTAAACAAAAGACGAACAATTTTTTTTCATTAAACTCAACATACATCTTTCAATGTTATAAAAATTTATGCTATGTGCATCGTCAGAGTGTTTCTATACATTTTTCTCTCTTATATAGTGAATTTAATATAAGCGAGATTAATAATCTAAATGCAATCTTGGAGTTTACCAGGAAAGTACAAAAGATTTGAATGAGCAATGTGAATAACCATCGACACTGGAGAGCTCAATGGGTAATAAAGTTGCGCTAAAAGAATGATATATTTGGATAAGTGTTTGGTCTTATTTTGATTTTATTTTAAAATTCTCGAAAAAAAACCCATGTACTTTTCATACAAAATTAGGCAAAAACAGAAGAAAATAGAAAATCAAAGAAAGTACATAAATCAATAATGAATGAATTTTTATCTTTTTATTGGCAAATATATACATTTTAATAATAATAACAGAATTATGTTTATGATAAAACATAATAATTAACAAATTTTAATGATATCACAATAAATTGGCAAAAAATTTACTCTCTGCCTTAACAAATAAATCTAATTCTTACTCTCTCTAAACATTGCTAAAAACTAGTTAATTCCCGAATAATAAGGTGTTAAATATTGTTACAACAAAAAGATCATAATTATATGAGCTTAGGAAGTTATTAAATACGAAAAGCAAAAGCTTTCTAAGCAAAACGGGGCGTGAAAATTTTCCATTTAACAATGGAAAAATAAATTTCATACGTGGAATGTACAAGCAGTAAAGAACGAAAGCCTAGCATAGTTAGAAGAAAATCGAAAAAGTAAGTAACCATTAACATCATTATCTTTATGTTTGATAATATAACGAACCATAACATTTCTTATACATTTGAAATAATTTAAAAAAAATAAAAAATGTGAAATTATTGTGTTTGTTAATATCGAAAGATGGTCAACCAAATTATTTATTAAGGTGATAAATATTGTTAAATTTTACTTAATTCAGTAGAACGTTAAATATAAAAAAAATTTTAAATTAAGACAGGAAGTTAATTAATATACTAACTTTGAAGCTGTTGCAACTTCTGCGCGCTCAGAATACTTGGAATATTTATAATATCTATAATTAAAATAAATTTAATTTAAATTATTAAAGTAAGGAGAATGTATTATGAAAATTTCGAAATTAGTTTTATCAATACAAAAATCGTAAACTACCTGTAATACAATGTATTCAGAACTCAAAATTCGCTTCCTTTCCAATTTCCCGTAATTTCAGAACAGTATAATATTCAAAGAAATCAATTTTCAAAACTACAGTATAGGTTTTTTAATTTTTTTAAAACTAAGGTACCGGTTCAAAACACTTCAACGTAACTCGACACTACATACATCAGAATGAATACTGAGAACTAGGATACTATGACAAATGAATAGTTCCAAGTAAATGAGGTACAAGTGGAAAAAGATTGTTAAGAACAATAACATCGTACCCGAACACAATTTCCTTCCTTACCTGTTATATATAAAGAGTAGAATTATCATATAAAAAGAGTTTTCGTATAATTAACTAGAAAAACATTTTTCAACCACCTGCATCATTTAGTTAAATATATTGATTAATTTGTCATCATAATATCGTTACATCTTCAAGAAAATAAAAGTAGATTAAAAAGACAAGATTATATTTCTTATTAAAATTTAATACGTTCATCGTTTCATATTTTCTTTCGTTTATGTATGTCGGAAAATCTCATCAAATTCCAATTTCGTATATTCAATGTGTGCGTATCATCTCAAGTTTTTCAATACGAGATCAAAGAGCGAGTTTCATCGAATCGTCGCGAGGGCGACCGATTAAAGCCGAAACCCATTGATCTTTTATATAAATAGCCAATATTATCAAATGTTCCATATATTTCCCGCATTAAAAACGTTAAAGAAATATTTCTCATATGAAGGTCACGACTCGCGCTGTTACACCACAGTAGATCGCCAAAATATTAGTATAAACTTAGGCACATGGGTTAACCAAGTCATATTTCCTTATAATAATGTCACATGCTTTCAAATTACTTAATTTTATTTTTATATTAAAATATTGTTCTTAATATTTATTATTACATAAATATTAATGAGACTAAAATAATCTTCGCCTCGGTAATAGAATATTTATTTTTTATATAATCCTGATAAAAATAACAACGTGTCTAGATAGACAAGCTGTTTCTACAGCGTTATTATATGTATATGTAGATATAGACAAAAAAGTTTGTAACAAATAAATTTATGACACTCTAATACTGGTCCCACCATAGTAAGAAATGTAAATATTGAAACAGACTCAAATTTTCAAAAAATTGGAGAAACAAAGAAAGCATCTAATGAACACATAAAACTTCGAAAAATTGTATATACAGACCGTCCCCAATCGAGCTGCTTAATCATACCTCTTCCCCTCTCGCTCCACTCCACACTTTATTTCTAGCCATGCCCATTTGATCAATCTACGCCCGGATTGAAAACTTCATTGCGCAATTTAAAATACACGTAGTGTCATCTATTGATGTACTAAGTACACCGTACATTTATGTAATAACTGCATGTAAATTAGCTCGGCACTTCTTAGTAATTGTACTAATGCTGCGTAAATGAATTTCGCTATGGTAAATGATTACTTTTAATTCCCCATAGTTATAGACACCTATACTATTCTTAAAATTACAAATTACTTTAGAAAATTGTACGCATACAAATAAACACACCACCAGAAAAACAGGCGAAAATTCCACAAATGCATTTTATTATCCTTCATACATCCAATCATTTATTGGCAAATATTTTTAATTACAAATACACAATATACAATGTACAATTTTATTATATATAGTACATCTACATTGATTAAAAGTAGAAAGAGCAAGTACCCAGAGATTGTACCTCCTAATATGGAATTAACTTTTGTCATCGCCAGAAATGTCCTCCTTACTTAAACTAAAACGAAAACAATTCGATTAGATTCTAATTTTCTAGATAGAAGCAGTGACAGAAGTTTCATAATGTACACAACACATTTACAACTTCTAAACTTTTTGTCACACCGATGACAACGCTCGCTCAATATTTATAAATTAGACTATTAAATTGTATTACATGTTAGTGTTGAAATAAAGAAAAAACAGAATACCAAGTAAGCAAGACGAGAATTGAAAGAACAGAAGTTTGTAATTAGATGTCGTGATGAACCTCTTATGAAAGTACTCTATCTATTTAAATCTAATAAAGATCAGTATTTTGTTGTTGTTTTTATAGCCCTGAAATTATAAATGTAAAAATGTCTCTATTAGACAAGATTATACTTAGACAAGATGTTAAAATCAAATACTATTACCATGAAGAAGTTTTTCTTTAAATATGCTTTATTTAAAAATATGTAAAGACGTGAACTTTGAATCGTTATATATATATATATATATATATATATATATATATATATATATATATATATATATATATATATATACATACATTTACTCAAATGATGAAGGCGGTTGAAATTTTTTTTTAATTTTTTTAAAAAATTAGACATATCCTTCAGCGTAGATACAAAATCAAAATAGATATATTCGAAACGACGACTTAATACCTACTAAACCTACTTAATACCTACTAAGTAAACACGTGTTTTTTTTATTTTGTAATCTTTGTGCAAATGCATAAATAAATAATAATTCAGTTCTCATTCAATTAGGCACAGGCAAAAAAGTATATCTTTTACCAACATTTTTTCAAACTTTTGAAAAAAGCTCATTCATTTTATGTAATAAAAATTAAGGAATTAATGCCATATTTCAATATGAATATATTTAAATAAAATATATTCACCTTGTAATGAATGCTTGAAGTGAGTCGGTATAATCAAAACAAAGGATAATAAAATTGTGACAAAGATGGAAGATATTTTTGAAATAAATACTGTAATATTGCATAATGTTTTAAAAAATATTATGTAACTATTTTGAACTCTCTGAATCAAACAGAAATATTTTCTAATTTGTTACTTACCTGTTTTTATATTCGTATGCGCATCACTAAAAAGTACTAAGTAAAAAGTACTAACCTGAATTACACTTTCTTTGCGAAATTGCTTAAGGCGAAATTGAAATTTTAAAGTACTTTTTAAAACAATATTTTCTAAGAATCTTAAAATTATTAGCCTTCAGGTGATAAAACTAAGTGTGCGGGTTTGGTTACATCGGGTTATGGTGGGTTATATTGGATTAGGTTATGTTAGATCAGATTGAATTAGATTATGGTGGATTAGTATAGGTTAGGTTGGGTTATGTTAGTTAGTTTAGGTTGGATTGGGTTAGATAGATAGGTGTAGATTATCGGTTAGACTACGGTAATATAATAAATAATTTTTCCATCAAAGGACATATCTTCCCAATGTGAGATTTATACCCAAAGAAATAGTCCCCCTTCCATATTTTTTACTTCCCACTCCCCAAATGATCACAGACAGCATTATCACTAATATACTACATACTCGGATATCAACATTATTACTTGAGATAATCTTCACTGAAAAAATAAAAACTATATATACAACAACGAAGCGGCGAGCAAGAGCTACAGGTATTTCTTAACAATGTTAGAGTGGTTCAAAATTACAGCACATCAATATTAATTCATACAATAAGTAATACAGACGATCTTATCATTATTACTTATTGAATATATTTGGCGTTAATTATATAGAAATTCATTATTCACAATTAAATGAAACTATGTGATATAATATTATTTCTACTTTCTTTAAGTTCTTCACCACGACCTAAGTTTCATTGTATTACAACATCTTCAGGTGGGCGTATTACAACATCTTCAGGTTTGCCCACCGGAAGATGTTGCAATACAACGAAACCCAGGTCGCGGTAAAGAACTTAAAGAAAGTAGAAATTATACTACATCACGTAGTTTCAATTAATTGTGGAACACTATCTGTATTAGTGCAGCATTTTGTATTAATGATTATTCAGTTTGTTTCATTTTATTATTTATTCTCAGGGAAGCGACTACACTGAAATATATAAAGTACATTTTATATTTAACAGAAAATCGGCTGGTTTACTGGAAATGCCGAACTCAGTGTTTGCGAGTAAGAAGTACATAAGCCTCTTTACTGAGAGTTACTTGGTTCATATATTATATTGGCAATATAGATTTTGGACTAACTGTGAATATATTTTGCGCATCTAATGAGCACGTTTGATTTTCAATTCCGTTTAGTACTTTAATGAGTTATTTATGGTAGAAAATCGCCAACATAGACTCAAATCATTGCATGGAAAAGTTTTGTTATTTCGTTTTTTAATATTATATTCACATTAAATTCAATATGCATTTGAACAGTTTACATTACAGGAAAATTTTGTCCTTATATTTTCAAAATTAATGTTGATATATTTCAGAAAATTATGCTTATTTGCTTGGAGCACATGACGTACTAGATTTATTAGGTTGCTGCTACTAGATTGTTTAGAATGCAATTTTAAAGTTTTAAAATATTATTTCTTTAACAGAGTTTAATAAAAAATCAACACTTTTTATATTTTTTCTTTTCTGTACCAAATCGTCAGCTAACTTAATAGTTATTAAAATAAAATGGAAAACGTAACAATTAGACTAGTAATTCTAAGCGTCATTAAAGATCGAAGAAATTCTACCGCATAATATTTCGGTCAATTAATTTTTGTTTACCTTAATTTTGTTTGTTTATGTTTAAAAACAAAATCGTGTAATTCTTTCCCCATAAAGCTTTGACGTCACATATAATTGTTTTATTGACAAAAAAAGTACATTATTTTTGATTTTTGAAGCTTGTTATTTGCTCTGTTCTATATATCTTTATGACCTAGTGCCCAAATTAATTTCAGTGAAAGGTATGTCTGATAATAATACATATATATGTTCGTAGTTTGATAGTTATTTAGTTTCTTTTTAAGTTAATAAACGAAATTATTAACAGACTAGACTCTCAAAATGTAATACGTCAGTATGTACGTTTTACTACCTTAAAATGAGATATTATTTTTTGCCAAATACTGAAAAATAGTGAAAATATATGATCTTGTTCGTCTTAACAATGAAACGTAGTCAGCTTTTTCACTTAAATACTTCAAGCTTAAAATTTATGGAATAATTAAGATCAGATGGAATTATTAAAAGCTGTTTAGCAATTTCGTTTTATTGTGAGATTAAAAGGAACTAATTTCTTTCTTTTGTGATGTTTTTTCTTTGTTACGACATCCCAAGTCAAGGCGAAAGTCCGTCATCATGCATAGCACGTACACGGCTCTACGGACTTTTAATTTATTCTTTCCTCAATATATACGATTCCTCTTTCTTTGCACGATTGCTCTTTTATTAAATTATCGGTCTGATTTGAAATGAAGTTGAAAACGTATTAAAACTTTCAAAAAAAAAATGTTCAGTTAATGTGTATGAAAAATTTCAAAATAATATAACTGTAAAACATAAAATGATTATCCATTATCAAAAAGAATTCAATCACTGGCGGTGTTCTTAAAATGATAATTTCGTCTAAACCATGCACCAAGGGAACACGTATATGAGAATACGATATTATTCTATGTTTATTCATTTTAAAATGAAGGGTATAGTTAGACTTTATTAAAAAAATACCTAAATAGAATATAGGATGAGCTCATTATTATATCGGTTATTTACCGTTAAGAAGAATTTCAATTCCTTGGCACAGTCAAAGTAGCAAGCGGTAATGACAACTGAAGGCAAGTATTTATCATAATAACAAATAAAACACATTGGTGGTTAGTATCGTCCACAGAGGATTTAACACGTTAATTGATAGTATCGTTCATAGGCGCCCTTGCAGTGGAAAGTAACGGGGTACTATATCCAGCGATGTACTAGTTTTTAATTGCATGAAATTAACACTCCTTGCGGTAAGCGATTTTCCATACCAATATAGGAACGGCATGCTCATGTAGTGTGATCGCATATGTTATTTGGACTACGTAGTATTACAACGTAATATCTAAAAAATTGTGTGAAAACAGCATACCCATGCATATATTAATATTTTTCTGCTTCTTCCGCATGCACAGTACAGCTATGGGTATCGGATCGTCTCTTCATACATTCAGTGAAGTGCTCCCAATGAGCTGCGACGACGCTCTTTAACGTTCCTCCATGCATTTCGGTGCAAGAAGTTTTCAGAAAAGTTAGTAGTACCGTTCCTTTTTCCTATTTTTGACATTTTATTAGTAAATTCACTAATTCGCGTTTATTTTAGAAGTAAACAAGTATCTGTAATTCTAACGCACGTTGTGAATACGATTTCATTACGGTATTAAATTCGATAGTAATTCACAGTTAAATGAAACTACGTGATGTAGTATTACTTTGTAATGTACTAAAATTCTTTACCACTACCTAAGTTCCGTTGTATTACAACATCTTCAGGTGGGCAATTAGCAAAGAACAATAGTAATTCTTTACTGGTAGCGACTAGAGATATATATGAAAAGTACAACGACACATTCAAGATTTTTTTGGGGCGTTTGATTTGACTCAGGAAGATTATACTCCTGAGTCAAATCAAACGCCTTCGCTGATAATGGAAAATATGCACTAAATCTGTGAGTTCTGAAAATGTAATTAGAACCCACAAATAAAAATGTGCAACAAAGAACAGCGGCGATATCTTCTGGTGAGTCAGCATCATTTTCGCCTAATTATGTAGATATTGGTGACTGAACATCATCTTTTTCCTAGCTCTAAGGATGGCGCAAAAATATTAAGAAGTTCATAATTATGATATGCCTATAAAACAAACACCTATTTATCTATAACTGATTGATTAACAAATGATGAGTATGAAAGACGAATAATGTCTAAATATATCCCAAAAAACTTCTAATCAGCGATAATCAATTAACTAATGGATCAGAAACGTCTTCTTTAATAGAGCCGTAGCCGTGTAGAGTACTAGAAGCGTTGAAATACCATAAATTAGTTTTAACACTTTAAACTCCGTTATAATCGTCAATTATGATAATATGAAGCGCAATATTACAATGTTTCCATCTGGCATCTCAACGAGATTAAACGTAATATATAGTAAATGATTCTAAAATTTATGAGGAACTCTATGCAACAGTAACTGACTATAATTGCGGCATTAAAATATTTAGTATAATTGCTGTTACATAAACCAAGTTCGAAGAAATTACGAAACTGCTCGGACTCAATTTAATATTCTAAGTTAGAATATTCTAAGCATAGAAGTCACCTTTCGTTATTCAATACCCTAAAAAGAACCAAATGCACGTTTCAAAGTATAAGAATAATTACTACTAAGAAGCCTTTCTTGATCATGAAAGTGAGAAATAGATCTGGAAGGTCGAGATTGGAACTATGTATTTTAAGATAAATATAATTGATGAAAATGATTGCAGAACTAGCGATGTATTTGATAAACTTTTGTACTGACTAATTATTGCTTACAATATAAAGGTTGTTTTAATTGTACGCCATTTGAAATGAACCTTTTAATAAGAAAAATGATTGTCTATTCTAATTTCAATTAAAGTTTATGATTGTACAAAAGTAACTAATAGATATTAATTCATTAGGTAGCAATTTTCATTTCGTCTATTAATAATTTATGACTGAAGTAATAAATTTGTGTACTCGAACGTTAATGAAGAAGGCGAAATAAAATGCGACCAACAGAGTAAAGAAAATGCTGACCAAGATCAAAAATAAAGAATTAATCAGAATATTTGCACATTTTGTGTTGTTATCTATATGCATTCATGTGCATATAAATAATTTATTCGATAAAGTAATTTGAAACAGAATTGATTATCTCTCGCGTTATATTTAACAAGTAGAAGTTTAAACATTCAAAATCATTCAAATATTCTAATTTAGAAATATAGCTTTGATTAATTTCGAAGTGAATATTTTAATATAGAATGGTAGCTGAAATTACTCTTTTAAAATTAAAATAGGTTTAAATAAAGATAAGTACTAGAGTATCATCAAGTTTTAAATATATTAGTAATGTAAAAATTAAAATATTCGTAAGTGAGAAATTATGTTATACAATTTCTTCAGTTTGAGTGTTTTATATGTGTAATACCTGTAATTTTACATGTATAATATCGAATTTAACATAACGAAATCGTGCAAAACCTAACGTACATTTATAGATACTTGTCTACTTGTACATCTAAACTCTTGATTTAGTGAATTTACTAATAAACCTCGAAAAAACATGTATTTCCATTGACAAACAACTACATTGACAACAAAGAGTACTGTCAACTTTTCTGAAAACTTCTTGCACGGAAAAGCATGGAACAACGTTCAAGGGTATCGCCATAATGCAATAGGAGGACTTGATTGAATGTATGAAGAGACAACGAGAAGGAGAAAAAATATTAATATATGCTTTGTTCACATAAGCTTTAAACATTCCTAAAATAACTTTGTAGCATTCATCACAAATAACTAAAAAATATGTATTTCTATTTTATTCGTAGCGAATTGTATCATTTTGAAATCATAACTTTACACTTTACAGTTTGATATCGTACTTATTACCTTATGATAACAGTTTTCATTTGATTTTACGGTAAACATTTTTATTTTAAAAGAACCTTTGTTATCTCAGCTCATCACTCTATTAACCTCACCAACATCAAATTTTAATGTTATCAACAATCATCTAAATATGAATTTCGGAATCCTACAATTAAAATATTTTATAAAGCATTCTAAATATGATATACAATTTATATATGTAATTTATTTTTTTTTAATCTAAATTATAAGTATTTGAATTGACCATGATAAACAAAAAACTTGTAATGCAACCAAATCTCTAAAATCTCAAATAACAAAACTATAACACAGTGATGAAAAGTATATGAAAACAACTTTCACGAGTGTTAATAAACTACTAAATAATATTCTACCATAAATCACCCGACTCCTCGTCTCTATTCATAATACGTCAATGAATATAATGACAAAAAAACATCAATTAAAAGCGCTATTTACAGAATCGAGTTAATTAATGTAAAGATTTTCTAATTGAGTGGAATTGTAGATGCGTAATACCTGTATAATAATCGGAGAAAGAAAACATCAGTTTTGCTATAAACCGTAAAGTAAACTTTTTATTTCCCTCATAATTTACATAAAGTTTATTAAAAGTTCAGAGGAAGTTCCATTGAAATAAATTTAAAAAAAAATCTGAAAAATTATTTTCCATGCATACAAATTACTTAACTTAAATTTTTCCTTCAACTTATAATGTACATTCTATTGTTAAATTGATGTACTTATTCGTCTTCTATAAACTTCTGAGCACAAAATAAGATGATTCCAATACGTGAATTTTTTTCGTATCTTATCCCGTTCTTGAGATGAATTATGTCAACTGGATCACAACGATCCTGCAGTACGCATGTCAAGTACATGATCACAACGATGCAGTACGCCGTGCAGATAATTAAAGTGAAATACGACTCGATGCACCATTATAGTATGAATTGGACCTTGAATCATGAGAGCATGCAATGTAATACAATTTCAAAGTTTGTTACATATATATTTAATGTATATTTAAAAATTGTCTATTTATTTTGCAGTTTTGATTCGAAAAATGTCGAATAATCCCAAAAACATTGCCTATAAATTCTCCATATAATTATCAATTGCAAAACCGTTTATTTAATTTTTATAAGCGATAGTTTTAAAAGAATTGTAATCATTTCAAATATAAATATTTATCAAATCCTTTGTTTATTTTAGAAACTTTTACCAAGGTTTACGAAAATAAAATTTAACAACCTAATGATAACTGTGGATACTCACAGTGCGCAAATGTGAAGACAGAAAAAAATTGCAAAAAGTTGTAAAAGAGAAAGCCAACGATATCCCACTCTATGGGCTAAATAATCTTTATCTTTTCATTTATATTTTGCATGTATAGAATATACGTCAATATTTTTATTAAACAAATGAAATACATACAACAATTTTTATTAACATTACGCTTCTTTAACGCCATCATAACCCGCAAATTTTAAATTACGACAGATAATTAAAAAGCCAGATAATTAAATGACCGTGAATGGTACTATTTTGAAATAAACTAGTCTCTCGGCCAAATATAAGAGATATTCTAAACTGAAATGTTTGAAATAAAGATCGCCTTGAAAAATCAATACACCAGAAATGAAGTTTTATAAAAGGTATTCCTTTTTTAGGCTGTAAACTTTTACGGTGGGTATGAAAAAAAAATGGTGCGAAAAACCCAATTTGCCAGAGATCATTATCCTTCATTAGTTAACAAGACCGTTGAGAAATAACAATGATTGCCGCAGTACATTTAATATACAAGTACTTATAAAAAAGCACTGAAATAAATAGGCTCAAAGCAATGTTATATTTTGCTTAAAGAAATGAATCAACGATCAGCCAAGATCTGCCTTGATGAAACATTTTCTCCCATCTGTATTTTATTTATAACATTCAAGAATTAATATTTCTAGAATATTTTTCCAATTAAATACAGTATCGGATACAAAATGGTTCTTTTAATTTCTTCTCTTCACATGTTTTGATTTTTTTTCGTTATTTTTATTAAAAATTTCGTTCGTTTTTTATTAAAAATTGTTTATTCTTTTTAGGAAATCATAGCCATAATTAACTATCATACTCAGTAATAATTAACTATCATACTCATAATCATAATTAACTATCATACTCAGCATAAAATGCCCTATTATGCTGTAACAAAAAATGAACTACCCGTATACATATGGTATTTGTAATGGACTGCGATTTGGTAATTAAACAATTAAATACAACATAACAATCACTAAAATTACAATATAAATCGACTTTATTTTTTATTGAATATATTTGGCGTTAATTTTTTAGAAATTCATTATCCACAATTAAATGAAATTATGTATTTCTACTTCCAAGTTCTTTACCACGACCTAGATTTCGTTGTTTTACAACATCTTTAGGTGGGCTATTATCAAAGATTAACTCTTAGGAACATTCAACAGCATTTATATGTTTCAAAAACAATAGCGGAAGCCTGGTTTGTGTGGGTTTTCCCACTGCTTATGTTAGTGAGTTTATTATATTATCAAATCATTAATTACATATAATCTTTATACTTTCATTACACGATTTTATACCTTGTAAAACACCATCTATGGAATAACAAATTCGATCACAAATCAGTTTTTATGTTAACGCAGTTGTGAGACAGTTTGATTACAAAATCTATTGCATGGATACCAATTTATTTCAAATGATCATCAATGAATTTACTGGAAATTTTCGGCGTCCACTTTCGATGTCTGGCACACAAAACCTTATAATACTGTACATATTTACGAATTTAAGTCAAAGTCGCTAAAGGAATTAAACCATTCGAATCCACTCAAATAAAAATCGAATCGAAAAATAAAGGCTATTTCGTTTGTAAAATTTGGCAACAGAAGTTTGAAGACTTATTTTAAAACAAACAATATCAATTGAGGCATATTGAATTTTATAATAATATTAAGCAAAATGGAACAAATAAAATTTTCGATAAAACCTTTAGTTTTTTCTATGAAATTGTGCAGTTTAACGTAGGATTATCCCCAATCTATAAGCAGGGATCAACATTTTGGCTGATGATATCACCCAAACTTTTACAGGCCGAGCCGCACCGTATACGTCAGCGCTCTTCAGCACGCTTATGTATACGGAAGTGTACTATTGTATGCGTAACATTCGAAAGTAGCCCGATATATACTTTGACAAATAATATACTCTTACTCTTTTATTTTACTTATATTAAAATCACTTCATAATATAAAGCAAAATCTCTGTCTGTCTGAACGCTATAATCTTAAAAACTACTGCACGGATATTCATGCGGTTTTCATCAATAGATAGTGATTCCCAAGAAAGACTAGGAACTTACGAAATTTTAGTTTTATTTTTTGCAATTTGGCCGAACTGCGATAAAAATTATCGAGTAAGTCCGAAAAACTATGACATCTGAAAGCTTGTTAGGTGTAAGTAGGAAAATGGTTAGAATATCCGAGGTCGCATATTGGTTTTTAAGTTATTTTTTTAAACGGCGTTAGTTTTTAAGTAATTTTTTTAATTAGTGTTGTCTTTAAGTAATTTTTTAATTCGTTTTTAATTATTTATTATTAAAAATTAGTTTTTAAGTAATTTTTTTAATTAGTGTTACCTGTTATTTTTTTATAAGGCCAGCATTTGGAATGATAAACAAAGGACTGGTAAGGGCTGGGTATATCCGGTTTGGGCCATGACTTGATTGGTAATGTCGGAGGTTACATTTTTGTTTTCTATGATAGCATGTCTGTTATTTTTTTAGCGGCTAGCATTTGGAATGACAATAAATGAAGCGCAGGGCTACAAATTAAATCAGCTTTCAATGTTTTTCACACTGCTAACTATACGTTGCCCTGCCACGTGTAACTTCAAAACATAATATGTTTGTTTTTGCACCTAATCAGGTGGAAGTAATAAATGTCCTATAGAATAATGAAATATTTCAGGTTTGTCTATAAAAATACATCTTCTGATTGGTAATTTCCTTGGAATAATTATTTTATGATTCGTAATACATTTCGCTAAAATTTTTAGTTAACATTTAGTAACCACTATGTTGTTTTATTAATAACAAGACTCAGAAAGAAATTCACATCAGCCGTGTTTTGATCTAGCCTACAAGCTTTACGCAACAGTATTTATTACGCCAGAAAAATGATTCGGGCATAGATACTTAATGCTACACCAAAGGTGTATAATTGATAGAGGTTTTGTGTAAATTTATCGATCTTCAGCGACAAATAAGGATTAAGTTGGAAAAAATCCGTACATCCGAGAATTTTCCTCTCCATCACCCACCCGTGCAAAGTTGAGCGGGATCGCTAGTATCATTACAAGAGTAATTTACTTAATTTACAAAAGCAGAAAAAATATTATTTGACTACTGTATATGGATATATAATCTGTAACACGATGGTTCGCACTGTCTCAGCTGTGTAAGCAAGCTTCAACGTACGGACAAGCGTAAGCGCGTAGTCTCGCGTAGTGACGCCGATTAGTCCCTACTAATTTGTACGGCCTCTGAAAGGACGCTGCGGATGCTGTATCATGCGGAGGATAATCCAAACGAATTACATATTTATTATGAGCGACGCTGGATGGGGTACGTCATAGACATACATTTTATTTTCTCTTCGTGCAACTGAAACGTTATTTTTTTTGTTAATCATTACCTTCTTCGTTAATTATCTTCATAAGTATAATTTGAAAAAAAATACCGAAAGCTCTTTTATCTCTTTCTTGTAAACTGAAAAAATATGAAATAAATTCCAAATGATCTCCGTTACTAAGTACACATCAGCATACTTACAATGCCAAATAGTTTGAAAAACATGATGGTATCATTTCTTTATGTTTACAATATTGTAAATTCTTTTCCCTCTTTTAAGCTTTCGTAGCCGAACTTGAAACGCTTACAGTTTTGCCATATCTGTCTGTCTGAATGTCTGTCTAACTGTTTGACGGTAAATGTTTGTAAATGCCGAAAATAATACGGAACCCTCGTAATATGAGGTTTTTATTAACCTAATCCTGGTTATACTATTTTCTTAGTATGTAAGAGAATTTTCTCTCATAATTTTGTTTTTGCTAAGGGTAAAATAGGAGGTAGGATGAAAAAAAGTATTATTTATTGTACAAGTCTTTTCATGTTCACATAGTCACTACGAGAAGAAATTGTTTTCCCGATTTATTATTTTCTCCAAGTCTTCAACCTTTCAACCATTAAACTGGTACACCATTACAGTGTGATAATTATTTAAGTTGAATAAAAAATATTTGCACAATAGAAACTAAGTTAATTGTCATATAGAGCCTATATGAGGCTAATCAAAACGTTAAATCGTTCTTAAGATATGTCCAAATAAAGTGACGATTATTTTTATGGAAATTACAATAAAATTATCGACTTTAGCAAAATTTGTTGTAAACTAAATATATAATTATTCAGTAATATTTTTATTTGTTGTGAAGTTATGATACTATTAATTTAATTCGTTTAATTCGAACGATATTAACCCAAATGCTTCGGGCGTTTCGTGCACGACTGTGCACACTTCGGTTGTTTATACAATTTACTCTAAAATTTAAATAACAGACAGTTTCAGTAATGATAAAAATCTGTACTTACAGAAGAAACATCTATAATTACAGATTCCGCTTGCCCAACTTCATCGAACTAAAATGTTAGTTAGCCTGTTGTTTAAAAAGCGTGTGAAACACTGTCAAACTGTGATTAATTTTGACAGTGCTTCACATGCTTGTTTACGATCTGATCAAAACTTACTTAAAGTTCTAGTCGCATCAATCACTCCCACACATAATAGTCGTGAAGTAGATAAAATCAATTTTGACATTTAATTAAATTGCGAACCTAAAATTGCTGATAGTGCGCCAATGTGGCTAACATGTTCATGATCGGGATTTAGAACAAAGTTCCTCAAATTGAAGAGGGCGGATATATTTTGAACTTATAAACAATAACTAATGATGTGAAATATCTTAAATTTAACACTTCAAGAATATCATAATCACAGACGGTAATAAATAAAATAAATTGAAAAACTAATGTTTCATTTCAAAAGAATAATAGCGGTGAAAGTTGTGCACACTACACGTTACAGTTTTATTTTTAAAATTCCGCCTATTTATTGAGTTAATTTTAGTAACTGAATATTTTTTTGCAGGATGAGCAAAAGTAATAAAAATGTTTAAAACACTTTTTTACGTTTCATTTTGTAAAATATAAGAAAAATTCCAATATCTAAGGTAGATTTGAACCAATTTCATTAATATTAGAGTACAAAAAAATATTCAAATAAAGCTTGTACAGAAAACCTAAATTATATTACGTAGATACATAATTAAATTCCTATAATTCAATGTAAATTCATTTAAATGCAAAAAAGAAATTTGTCAATTTAGGAATATTTTGAACTTGACAGTGTTTTGAACCTCACACTAATTTATAAAAAAAAATATCTAATTTATTAGATACTACCTGTGCACGTTAGATACTAGGTTTCACTCGCGTGAAATTCGGAATCAGAACAATTATTATAATTTTTTTCTCTCTTATGATACTCTTAGGAATAATCTATTACCATACCACATTTTATCATAATCTTGATTCCCGTGATTGACGAATAAATTAACATACAAACAGTAAAAAAGTCAAAAGACAGGTTTTCTATCTTGTATTATCATTCTTTATGCTACATAAATAATTCTTTTTAAAACATTTTCCACGTTCAGAATTCACTCTGTTAAAATTATATTAATAGTATAGACGTAAACTTATATGAATATAGACACATATATATTGCCCATTTTGAGAAAATTTATACTTGAGACAATATACTATTCATTACTAACTACGACGATATGACTAATATATATTTCATTTAAGAAGATATTTTCCCATATAAATCACAGTTTATCGGAAATTAATAATAATTTATCTATGTATGAATCAAGGCTTAGGAATGGTATTAAATTTTGACTTACAATCGTAAATTAAATATAAGATTGTAAGTCAAAATTTAAAACCATTCCAAACGCCTTACTAATATTCGGAATGTAATGTATACACATGACAAAATGCAAAACCACTGAATGGATGTTAATGAAATTTTGCAACTTTATACCTTCAAAGTTTGATCAAAATTAGAGGCTTTTCTCATCATAATCTTATTTAAACCTCCACCATTGTTAAGAGTCCAAAGTCCTTGTCCAAAATAACATATCGTCGCAATTTTAGACGAATAGGCAATTAGTGTTTACTTGAGGATGCACAGTTTATTTATTGGAGTGTAATCTCCCTATCTGAATAATGATGATACGGTGCATAACTTCAACTCTGATATTTTTAACCTGTAAAATAAACATATACTACAATCGCGAATAAAATTAAAAAGGAAAACCCACTCCCTGTCTCAGTTATTCTATATAATGTTTCATGCATAAACCGGATAGGTTCAAATCTAAACATAAAAGTTACATTTCTCCTCTTGGCTAGAAAACTTACAAAATATTAAGAACAAGGAATCGCAAATTGGTAGAAATTCAAAAATAAGAATTCTATCAATAAAAAGATTAACGATTACACATCATCCAATATTTGCAAATTTTAAGTACTCTGAGTATCGGTAAACAACGAGAGATGACATAATATCCTGTTGGCATTAATGATACAAGCATTTCCTTTGCCAGCCCCCCTGTTGTCTTAGATACTGCATTAAGATTGGAAACTGAACTGAACACCATAGCGTTTGCCCCGCATGATGAAAATTAATTTCTTGGTTCACAAATTTCTGTATTCGAGATAAGAAAAAGTCTTCCCGAAATTAAATCAAAATAGGTTGGCAGTGACGTATACGACAATTTCATGAAGATTATATATGCAGTTTCTTGGGGGATAACAATGAATATTTCTTAGCATGCTGCTAGATGACGCTAGTACTATACTGATCGGCTCCACAAAAAAACCCCTAAATCGGCTATTACTTATAAAATTAATTTTACTAATGTTGTCACGGTTCTAATCTTTTGTAAAATTCCACCTGCAGCTCAAAATCTAAAAATATTCTAATTAAGTTATAAAATTAAAGTTCAAAGATATTCTTATATTCATATTCTAAGGAAGAACAAATTAAGTACTCGATTTTTTTTAAATCCGTATATATTGTGGGGTATGGTTTAAAAAGCTAAGCTATAAGGGTCCCAAAATATTTTAGGTATTATCCCATCATTATCCATCCAAAATGTTTTAGGTATTATCCCATAATTATCCATCCAAAATGTTTTAGGTATTATCCCATAATTATCCATCCAAAATGTTTTAGGTATTATCCCATCGTTAGCAGTTTCAACATATTGTCGAAACTACTAAATGTAAAGTTATGAAAAAGTTAAATTTTTAGAAGCACACAAAAAGGTTGTAGAAAAACTATAGCGATTATTCTATATATCATAACCAAATTATAGCTATGATTCTACGTCAGTATGAAAAATGTGTATTTGTTTATTATTTAATAAAAACACTATGAGCTTTTAAACATTTTAGGTGCTCAAGTGTGAACGGAATCCTCGAAGCCCCAATTTTACTCGTACTTGATACGTTTTTATATACAGAGATGCCCGTGATATGATGTAATTTAGAAGTATGTATTAACCAACTCAGAGAACAAGCGGAATTTCGCGCCGATTATTCTATTATTGATTATATCCTATATTGTGAAACAGATCATCGGAAAATTCAGTAAATATGGACAACACTATTATATGGCATGTTGTAGCTTACAAAAAAACCTTCGATTCCCTGAGTCACAACTATATTTCGAAAGCACTAGAAAATCAGAGCGTACACAGTAAATACATTAAAATTATAAAGGAAATTTATAAAAATACTAGAACAACGGTCCAATTTGAACAACAAGGAGGAGAATTTAATATTAAGCAAGGCGTTAGGCAGGGCGATCCACTCTCCCCGATACTTTTACGGCAGTATTAGAAAATATATTCAGTAATATAGACTGGGAAGAATTTGGAATAAATGTAAATGGAGTAAATTATCTGGAGAATTCGCAGACGACATTGTGATATTTGGTGAGAAACCAGACACACTACAAACTATATTATAACATGTAGATCACGAAATCAGAAAAGCAGGTCTATCTATGAATCCAACGAAGATTAGAAGCAATTACGGACAAATTAAGGGAAAACATGGAAATAGGAAAAGAGGTTATTGAATATGTAGATGAATACATATATTTAGGATAGCTAATATCAATTACGGAGCAATACTCAAAAGAAATAGACAGAAAAATAAACAATACTTGGAAACGATATCGGTCACAGAAAGAAATACTTAAAAACGAAATAATACCAATATCAGTGAAAAACATACCGTACAACACATGCGTTCTCCCATATCTTACTTATGGATGTCAATCCTGGCCTGCTATGAGCAAAAATAACCAAAAACTTGCCGTTTGCCAACGTAACATGGAACAAAATATGCTAACATAAGACTACAGGACAGATGGATGACTTCAAAAATAATGAAAAGAACAAAAATGAGCGAGGTTTCACAAAAAATAAAAAAAACTCAAATGGAACTGGACTAATCACACAATGAGAACGAACAGATAAAAATGGACGAAAAAGGTAATGGAATGGTATCCTAGGAATGGAAAAAGGCAAATAGGACAAGGCAAATAGGAAATAATATTTAAACTTTTAGTAAAATGTTTACTATAACAATTATAACCCCGAGATTCTGTCAAAATTGCGATGTATATGCCACAATTACTTTTTAAAATAAATTTTTATAAGCATAAAAGCAAGTCCTGAAATATAAATCCTTTGAAAATATAATTTTAGTTATGATTACAACCGCGTTTTTGCTAACCATTTCAAACCTGATGCATAATATGCTGGATATAATGCTTCCAGATATTTCTTGCTTATCTGAATTCGAGTGGCAATTAATTTTTCATGATTTGTCTAATTTCAGTGGCTACGGATGACAATCATAGGAAATTTTTATGAAAATTTGCAAAAGATGTGTGTAGGTAAAAACAAAATGCAAACGAATATTAACGTAAATATTTATAAAAGGTATATTTATTTATGCTATACCAAACTTATCATTATAGAATAATATTGTAGTGTATCTTCTATTAATATAATCATGTAATTTTCTCTTTCTTTGATTCTTCTTTACCTACGGCTTTTTCTTTACAATTTTAAAGAGGCACGGCCAAATTTTGGGTACGGGCGATATATATATATATATATATATATATATATATATATATATATATATATATATATATATATATATATTAAGTACCTGTTAGATTTATACTTATATGTATATATATATATATATATATATATATATATATATATATATATATATTTATATATTATTCTTATTTCAAAATAAAACAAATATTCAATAATGCATATTACTGCGATTATGTTCTGACCGTCATTTTACTTTTGTATAAACGAATTTTAATATTTTAGAACTTCAAAAGTACTCATATATTTTTACATTTACTTATATCCGGTCTAATAACAAATATACGCTAAAAAATTACTAAACGTAAGTAACAAGCAAATAAATAATAGGCAACCTTAAAAATAACACGCTGCGTAATTTAGGACAACGAAAAAAAAGTAAATGGAAATTGTTGTCCGATTACCACCAAATTAATACATTTAAATTGTTAAAGTTACTTCTGCATCGGGATGCAATATTTTTAATATGTAAAACTCTGTTCATTCCAATAACAAAACAGAGAGACCATAAACTTATTGTGCAGACCACTTCAGTTTCAAATTTCGCATCAGTTTAGTCGAATTTCTGCGTATGCGTAAATTTACTACAGCGTAAGTTTAGTGATGTCGAGAAAGATGTCTTTGTGTGTAATATACGATGTCGACATTTTTAACCCAATATATTTTTAATACTTATAATTTATCGATATACTTAAACAATTTTTAATGGGAATAAATATTATTTGAAATTCAAAAAGTTAAATCAGATCAGAGACAAATTATAACTTTATTTATGTAATTCATATACAAAGAGAATAATTTGTTAAATGAAATAATTTAAAAAGAAATTATTTATTTTATTGTAATAAGAATAGATTTAAAATTAATCGTTAAAATGTTTTGAAACTAACCGTATATAAAGTTGAGGTTTATTAATATTTTATAAGTAAATCCGAAATATTTTAAAAAATTATTTTATTTAATGAAAATTTATTTTATTTTATCTTATGTATCCCAATTCAAAAAATAAATATCTTAAATATAGTTATCCTGAAACTTAAAAGACTTAATTTATTAATTTAGTTATTATATCATTATTAAAAATAATTAATTAGAAACCATGTCTAAATCATTTTAAATATATTTAGTTTTTCAGGAAATAAATTAATTATTTACTATTATTAATGATATTATAAATTATTTTTCCATATAAATTAAATTTAACACTATTAACTGTTTATAATGTGTTAAGTTTTAAAAAATTAACAATTAATATCATTAAAATTAAATTATTTTTTTAATATTTTATTTTAACAGTTATGGGATAACTGTAATGCTTTAAGTTATTTTTAAGGCGTTACGATTTTAAACATGTTTTGTATACGGAACTCCAAAAAAAAAGGAATGCCTAAATTTCTACCCGTATAAAATGTCATTAAACGATACTAAACTCAATAAGTTTCGTCAACAAAATTATCGATAAGATGATTTACACAAACTTGAAAGTCAATTAAATATATTTCAATAAATACTCATTTCTCTTCGGATTTTTGCAAATAAATAGAGAAAGTACAGCGTATTTTCAAATTATCTAATGTGCATCATATTATGCATCATTGTGCGCTATCCCACTTTTGTTCGTTTGTCTAATACAATATATGAATACCATTTATACTGCTCAAGTGATTATATTACGTCTGAGAATAATAATGCAAAGTTACATAACTTTTATTATTAATTCACATAAAGATAGAAACAATTAATACAATTGTGCAAATTACTGGTGGGGAAAAATTCAGCCATCACAATTTTATTCTAATAAACTAACGCACGGAATGATTTCCAACGATTAAATAAGCATTTACGTTGCTATAAATCATTTTGGGTTACGATAAGAATGATGATTTTAAATTTATAAAATTATTGGCTTAAGAGTTTACTATAAAATTAACAGTATCAACAAGAGTGGCTATTATGAAGCATATAACAAAAACCTAACCAAAATTAAAAGCAATAATTAAATACAAATAAAACCGGGAAGAACTGGAATTGAAATAGGAATACATAGATAAAATCTATATAAATTAGATTTAAAGACGAAAGGAGGATAAGCTATGTGTTAAAATGAATGAAGTTAAATACTGAAATCACTGAAAATATAAAAGTGTATAGATAAGGTTGTACATATGTTTAGCCCATACTCAAAGTGTCAAAACACGTTTATCACAAGGCAAATAACTCAAGGAGAAATTGCTATACAATCAATAAATGATTAAGTAGAAAGAAACGTCCGATTTACAAAACCTTCACTGTTATAAACAAAAAAAAGTACTCTTAAAACTCCCGAAAGTTATGAAAATGTTTAAAAATTTCACATTACAAGAAATAAAAGCGGTCATAATTGTTATAAGATTAATTTAACTAATGAATCTAAAACGAAAAAATTAGGGATTAGTCGAATTTCGTACCTCAAATGGAAAAAAACCCTTTTAAGATCATTAACATGTCTGCATATCTATCGATCAATCCGTCTGTCACTGTCGTTTTTTAATACAGTTTGAAGTAAAACTTTGGCACAGTGACCAAGTACATTAACCAGCATATATCTTAATAGTTAACACGTAAAATATTCTTATTTCAGAGGTGGGAAACAAAATACACGATTTTTTAATTTCTTCTTTTGCATTGATGTAGAAACACCAACCTACCAAGGTTGCATAATAATAAAATATCAAATGAAACCTACCAGGATTGCATAATGATAAGATATATTAACGCATATTTATCTCAATGGATTATTAAAAAATATTCACTTGGAAATTAAATATAAACTAAATAAAATATTTCGAAATTTTTCACTTTCATTTTTTCATCATATGAAATATTAAATAAAAGAGCAAGTTTTGAGTAAAAACGTTTAGAAAACCAGAAAAACACACACACATATATATATATAACGCAACGTTTTTAATACCAAACGTTACTAGAAATTTACGTGAAGTTCACCGGAAAACTGTAGCAAGGATTCAAAATTTCATGATATTTGAGATGTGTAGTGAACTTTTGACTGATTATGAAATATAAACTAGGCAATATATTTACTGGTAATAATAATATTAATATTTCTAAATATTTAACCTGGTACCAATGAGATAAAACATACCCATAAACTAATATTTTTACTTATTTAGAAGTTTTTTTGGCCATTCAATACGTACCGAAACATGAAAAATAAAACGTTTAACGGGAAAGACGTATTTTAATAAATTAATTTTGAAAATTATGAATTAAATAAATCTTTCTCTCATCAACACTACAAAATCAATGCAAAAGATAAGGTCAAATAAATTTCATAATCGCTTGAGGCATCTATGTTTTGCCATTAGGAGAAGAGCGTCATAATTCCAGTAACAGTGGCATCCAATAAGAATAACTGTTAATAAAATAATCGAAATTCAAATGAGAGGAATTGATATAACCCAACCTCAATGACACAAATTTGTAAAAATACTATATACTCGTAAACGTTTTGCCTACGTGTACAACCCTCGTAGTTTAACCCTCGTAATGGTATTTTTACTCGTACTTGAGAGGTTTATGGAAAATGTTAGTAATGTGCTTTTAAATTGTGCTTAGTATAATTACAAAATTTTAATGAATATCTTGTTATGCTAAGATTGTACTAATGTTGAACATTTACAAAAAGTTTGCGTCTTTGATCGAATTTAATGCTGTCACACAATATATGATAAATGAATGATGTACTTTTTAAAACCACCAATTTCCAATAACTATTCAGGTTCTGAATACAAATAAGTGAAAACAGTTACCTATTTATGTGCATACATACTATATGTGCTGTTATAGGTTAAAACAAATGGAATTTAACTAAATGTATTAAATCCAAAATACGTGTACCTGCTGTTTAAGGATTAAATATCTCTTGACAAGTCCATCTAATTGCCAATATTAAGATAATTATCCAAAATAAAGTTTTGTTTAATGCGATGACTGGACTGAAGGAATGGACAGACGTGACCGCACGAAGACAGCGAATCGACATCCGAGAGAATTCTACGACTAATTAAGCGGAAACGAATAAACGAGCTGAGACAGTTCGATTAAAAATATAGACTGATCTACGGATAATAAAAAGGTTAATTTGGACGTAATTTTGGAGTTCTAAGCCAAGGTTTTGTGATTTTACAAAATATTAGTTTTTCACCATTTCATTTCTTTTTAGACTTTAAAATGCACCAAAAGCCACATTTAAAAAACAAAAACCTGTTGAATGAAGCAAACTATTTAAATAACGGAATCAATAAAGAGAACTGCAAATGTTTTAGGAATCGTGAAGTAATTTTATAACAGAGTTGACAATTAACACAAAATTTTTTTTTTGCTATTTTATTCATACCTTAATATTTATACTTGCTTTTATAATCTTGGAAATTTCTCATCATCGGTTTTAAACCCGCGTTTCCAATCAAGTTCTGAGTGATAATAATTAAATTTGTAGTTCGCAAAGAAATATTTGAGGTAAAAAATGCTTTATATTTTAATATGTACTTGTAACATTATAACCGTGAGACTTTAAATCGAATTAGTCAAATAGTTTTTACATGCCGCTCAAACAAACTGATCACTAGATAAACCAAAAGCAGATGGATGAACAAAACGTCCTTCCACACATTTTTAAAGGAACCGAGAGCACCCCAAATTTTAGTGTGAAACTCAAGGATAATTAGAGTAAAAATTCCATTCATATCTATCTGGTAGATTACGTAATACTTAAACATACATGCATATAGGTACATAGACAAAAAAAACTTTTTTTAATATCGTTTTTTTTTTCATACACATATATCTTTGTTATATTTCAGTATTAGTGTAAATAAATAGATATACAGAGGACACTAATGTCATCTACCAATATGCAAACCAGATATACCATCCTTGTAAGTTATTACATATAACGATATTATAATTCGAAAATGTTCAGTAAGTGCAGACATCCATCATCGTAGACTGCAAAGTACCCTTTCAGTTCTCTGCGCGACGCTGATACCGTCTACGTGCGCAAAATCCTACAAGTTTAAATCTAATTTTAGCTCCACTGTACTATTACTGTAAGATATTGCTAAATTGTATAAGTACATAAAATATTATTAATTTATTTATAAATAATACGTGTATGATAAAGGGCGGTTACAATTCAATTAATAAATACACGTTTATTCCGCAGCGAATTTTTCCTGCTATTTCTTCGACTTTCTCAAGTTCAAATTCAAATTTAGATTTAGATTACTTTCCATGTAACTCCTAAGGGACAGCTTGTATTTTTGTTTGGTGTTTATATGTTTTTAATTTGTTTGAATATCGTGTAAAAATGATAAAACCAATTTGAATTAAATCTTTTACTGAAAGGTTCTTAAGGTATGGATTAAAATATAAAATTAATTTTTAACAAATTTTCTTTAAGGATTTTGAAATTAAATTATTAACTCTCATGTAATTCACTTTGGACTTAAAAATTATGACTAAATATTGTCCAGACTATTACAGCAATCTGGCTTAATGTTCAAGCTAAGATACAAGATATTTTATACTGATGAAGGGTACTTTTTGGATACACGTTATTCAAGATAAGATATAATTTACGTTCATACCGAACAATGGTATTTTTGTGAGAAACAAATATCACAATAGGAAAATTCAGCTGTATAAATAGAAAAACGTATATGACAAAATCCTCAAGTTAAAGCTAATCATTTATTAAATTCTTCATTTCATCCACAGTTTATGATTAAAAATTAACGTTACCACCCTGGTATTATTCCTTATAACACCTTTACATAGCATCCGTCTAATAAGTGAATAAAATATTAAGATATCGTACTTCCTAATAGCTGTGATTCAAGAACTGGTGAAAGGTGCATTGATTTATCAAATCGTGACACTCGTTGATGCTTTTATACGATTATATCCGTATCATCTTATAAAATACATTAAAAAATAACAAAAAACAAAAGTACAATAACTATATTTTCCAAAACTTGAGTTATTGATAATTTCGATTCTCTCCATTTCGGACTTGCAATTCTCTCAATTTCGGCCAATATTTGTATCCATTCGTTTAATAATTTCTTGGCGTCAAAGTCCACGATGGATATTCCATTCAATGACTTAACTGTGCTGACAGCAGCATTCATGGTGATGCCTTAGAGTTTATGCACCGTTATGGCCCCACTTTTAATAACAGATAACACCCTCAATTCTGTATCACCGTATTTATGATTGTCTTGATAAGTAAATCCATTTTTACTTCTATTATTTTAAAGTGCAAATTAAAACAAGAAAAATATAAACAGAAAGATTACGTAAAACTGATGGTTAAATGAAAACTATAAGGACGAATAAAAATCGCACTAAAAGCTTTCGTACACGTTTCAGGTCTTATAAATATTTAAGGGTACACAGTACTCCCATAAAACTACATGCAAATGTTAATATCTCATTACGTATATGTATTCCCTACTGTATATTTTACGGGCATAACAATATAGTGCGTATTTCAAAATGTATTTCTGATAATTGCTATAGTTTTCCCGTAATTTTCTAGTCAGATTTTACATAATTTTTTACATGATTTCAGGTTCGCTCCTATCGGAAATAAAGGAAAAAAGGCTCGACTTTCGCACACTTTTACAATATTTTTAAGACACAACTTAAATTTTGAAAAGAATATGTATTATCTGTATTTCTTGTTATGTGCATAAAGAAGTAGTAAGTTAAATAAAATTTTATCTACCCCGGCGAACCTAGACAGGTCACTAGTTAAACAAAAAATTAATCATTTTTAAATGTTTTATATAACTATTTTTTGTAACTTGATAACAGAAATAATACTTATCTAAACAAATGTTAATGGATATTGTTATTACGAATACGCGTAATAACAATATCTATGTGATGAAAAAGCGTTATTACGCCTTTTCATTACGTTTAAAAACCATTCGTTCAAAAAAAGCTCAAAATTTAAAAGAATTAAAAATTCCCGCTAATAAATTTTGTAGTACCTAAAATAATACCTTGATAATAATATGCTTAAGTTTATAAATTGAATCTAGTTTTTATTAAGGAAATTAATAATGTTACTACCACACTAACCACCGAATTAGAATCAGAAGAAAAAAACTCACAAATTCACATACAACCAATTTTCCTAAAGATAACATACACATCGTGATTATAATTATTCTTTTTTTTAGGAACCGAATGTACATTATTACATTTTGTACTAGAAAATTACTTTACAGAATCATCTTTCTTCGAAAAACTTAGATATTTTATGTTACACTGAGGTTTTGGTTACATTGCTATTTCTGACATCGTCTAAACTTTTTGGCCATTATAATCATTCCGATAATTCCGTCGAGGTAAAAAAGATTATAATTAGACTCATTCACAATGAATTAATAATTGATAGCTCAAGATAACAACAGAGCTTATTTCATTCTATACCCTATTCCATTCGCGAAGATAATGTTTGCCAACAAACCAATTTGAAAGTTAAACTGTTGTTGGTACAAATATAAATTCTACCAGCCGATACGCATTCCCTAAACTCATTGCTATTCACTTATGATATTATGAAAACAAACCACTACAATCACTATATATACTTAACAAATTGTATGATCAATAACGTTATAAATACCAATATTACATTGATATTTTACTAATATGAATTGTAAAGCTAAAAGAAGAAAAATGACCATCCCTAACTGTTAATCACACAAAACTTGGAGGTATAAAACACTTTGGAAAAATATTCGATATTCCACCACGTGCGAAGTCATTATCCAAATATACTATTTATTACACATTTACTTTATAATGTGTTGAAGTGTAAACAAGACGGAACATTGGTGTTATACAATATGATAAATATAATAATGTGTATACAGGGTATTCAGCGGAAGAACCACTACCTGGGGTGATGGTCACACGGGTGAAAGTAAATATATACAGCGACATCAGGCAATATATATGCAGATATTAACAAAGCGCCTACCCAACTACCCAACTACACCTACAAAAACTAAATCCCAAAACGCACTGCGCAATGAGAATCTGTTTCCAAACTGTCAGAAAAGCTTTGCTGCAAAAAATGTTATATTATAATATATATAATAATATAATGTATATATATATATATATGTATATATATATATATATATATATATATATATATATATATATATATACATCATAATATTATATTTAAGGTATTTAATGTTCTAAGTCTTGTATGTTAAGTAAATAATAGTGTGTAGTAACAATAGTGTTGTTAAATTTGCGTTGTTCAGAGACTAATCTAAATTTTATACACACGACACCAAACATAATTGTTGGTTCTTGATACGTTCCAAAGATGTTTATTTCTAAAGTGAAATCAAGTAATTCTGACATATAAGTATTAACTCTTGTAATGTTTTGAAGAATGTATTATATTTTCAAACAACATGATCATAAAAATAATATTCCATGTAAACCTAGCATTTTAGCCAAAAAGAATTTTTACATATAACAATATGAAAGAAAACTTAAACTAAACAATGTTTAAGTTATGGGCCCCAATTACGACATAATTTAAAAGAAAATGGCTCTTAAAAGATTTACCAAACAAATTACTATTTTATGGCGAATATTGTTTGCAAGGAAATCTCATAAAATTATTTTAGACAGTATTTAGCGATTATTTTCGCCAGTAGTAAATGAGTTTTTCAAATTGAATTATTCAAAACGTTTCTTTTTATAAGGTTTCTTCGAAATAGAAAAAAGTAATGAGGGGATTTTCTCACTGTCGCTAAACTGACTCGTATCCATTTCATGCACATTGAAATTATTATAATTTAATATTTTACTTTTTTGCAGGGCAAAAGAGTGGCTGAAATTGTATAGCAGGAAGAAATTGGTCATTGTCACGAAAGTAAACATCAGTACAATGTTTATACAACATATTGAATCGAATGTATAATTTTGAAATAACACATGCATTCATAAATTCTATTCTAATTACTTGAAGGAAAAAATACATTGCTTGACTGTGCCGGCCCCTACTAATTCTCTCTAGGAAAATGCTGGCTATCTAGTGTTATTTTATTACGTTTTTACTAAATTTTGTTTCATTTCATTAACCTAACCATTTCCTCTTTCTTTCCATCCCTATAAATGATATCCACCAATTTCCTATGGTTTGCACTGCGAAATAATACTAATATGTGTCATTTTGATATATATCACATCACAGAATATCACTTGTTGTTGGCCAAATGTGGGCGTTTTAATAAAAGTTTGAAAATAAACCTCATGCTCTAATAGAAATTTTTGTAATCATTCTATCTATTGTACCACTTATTTTTGTTTATTTTCAGATATACAGATTCAGTTGTCTACATTCGTATACGCAATTACCACCTAGTGATGCCAGAGAGTCATTTGCAGAACCTTGACGGTCTTTAAAGCAGTACTTTTAAATTTACTTAAACTTTTTGGAATGTATTTTTATAGTATTGATATTTTAATATCTAAAACTGTATAGTAATAATATTGTAAAATTTTGCTTTTGTGAAATATTTTTGGTTTAACAATTTTAATAAATATATAAAAAAAAAATTATTTCGTCTTTGATAACGCTATCCATGAGCAATACCTCATAAATTGGCGTTATTAACGATTGCACGTGGTATTCTTACTAAGTGTGATAAGTGAGGGGGAGTGAAATGGGGAGATAGGGGAGTCACTTTGACACCGTTAGTTAATCCAGATTTTGTATCAAAAATTGTGACATCTTTTAGATATTGATATGTGTAGTGTCCATTCTGTATTTCTATGTTCTGTTTGTGACGTATGGTTATAAAATTTTAAATAAGTGTTTAGCATTATTTTTCACTGAGGAATACTTGTTTCGTACAAAGTATACGGCATCATTTATATATATATATATATATATATATATATATATATATATATATATATATATATATACACATATATTACATTTTTTTCCTTGTATAAGCTTCAAACTCAATATAGTATTGGAATTAGAAATTTAAAATATATATCACTAGACTATAAATTCTTCCACTGTTTGGAGTTGTCGTGAAAAGGTAAGCTTATTCTAGTTCAGCTGATATTAGCCAACAAAATTAAAATACGTATTGATCATAAGTATTCTAGTGCACGATGAAGTTGTCGCTTAAAAGAAAAGCACTCAATCCATAACTATGCTATCAAAATGTATAACTAAGTTGAATATATTATTAAAATTCATGCGCATGACTCTGATTCAAAGTTCGGCTTTTTAAAACACGTTGAATAATATTATTTGTATTTATGCTTAATTATCACTCTAAATTTCCGCTTCGCTACCTATATTGAAGCTGATTAACATACACAAAGCGTTCGTTGTTGCGACGGCTGCACAGAAGCGACCGACAGACAAGGCGGCTCGGATGCAGGGAATCGGCAACGCGAGAGGTCGTTGCGACTAATCGGGTGATAACATCGCTCTTAATGAACTAAGACGTGACGACGGCACGGAAAATTGCGAAAAGGAACACGTAAACAGATTATGTTTTGTCATCTCATGTTATTATGTGAAGGCGCATTGCCCTATTTCGTAGATAATTCTATATAGTGTTTAGAAAAGAAAACGATTTCATTATCAGTAACAATATGGAATTTAATATAGTCATTAAAATATTTTTCCACTTTTTCAAATTTTTTGAATTGAGAAAAAATTCCATCAAATGTTTTTAAATTTTAATCAAATGCAATCTAGGAAAGAATATAACCATTGTAGTACTGAACCATTTCTTTGTTTGAAGTCTCGTAGTGCTCGAGTCCTTTCGCACCTTCCCTGTTCTATATATGAAGAATACGTAAATAATAAATAAAAAGTTCGATAATTTTATTATCTTACATACCCTAAGGTGAACTAAACCGCAATAATAGAACGCCGTTTACAATATTCATATAGAGAAGGCACCTCTTTTTGTTACAAGTCTGCACTTTGTAGACAGGACATTTTAAAATAAAATTAATATATAAGGTTTTTCAATAAAATTAATAAGTAATTTTTCTCATATTATCATCACTTTTAATGTTTAATTACAAATACATATAGAAACACACATATTAATTTCTGATGAATACAATTCCACAAATATTATTTTTCCTTAAAATTACAGATACTTATAAAAACGATCAAAATGAGGTCAATGCTCGGACCACATATAATGTTTTTTTATAAATTGACAAATAATTGAGTCAAGAATAAAATAATTTGACAATGTTATGTTTTTTCAATAAAAATTTCTTGTTATCCTAAATACTTTAAATCCTATAATTAAAAAAAAAATAACAAATATTTTATTATGCCGCTCGATGTAATTTTCGTTCAATGATAAGATAATTTCACACTTCAAGTTTTTTTCAGATTTTCTCGATTAAGTATTACTGCTTTCTAACATGAGGAAGTGGAAGAAACATTTTACACAATTTTCCAACGTTATATTAAAATAATTAATAGCATGTAGCATAGCAAAATAATCAATAATAACTTTAATTTTAAATCACAAAAAATGTACCAGATGTATAACATAATACTTATAACTGATTGAGTTATATTATGATGAAGTAAAACTATATTCTCTGCTTTCTCTGGTAAAAGTAAGTTACATTTTTCTTCATAAACATTTCACACGCACGCACATACGCCCACAGGCACTCACGCACTCATGCTCGCACGCACGCACGTATACACAAGCACACACACATCTACACACACACTTACATATACATACATATATATTACAAAATACCATTACCGCCTTACTATTTTCAGCTAAAAATTTTACATAAACTATTTTTAATTCGTTCCCCAGATTTAAGGCATGGTTTATATTTACGTAGTGTGGTACCCACACCATGAATTCAACAGCTACAACCGTTTGCATTGCAAATGTGCCCATTTCTTTAGTTGCTGTTTCAGGAAGTAATAATAATTTAGTAAGTAAAAAAATTTATATTAATCACAATGCTCTTTGACCGTAATTAATCAGTATTCACGTATTTCATAAAGAGTTATTACATTAAAATCGTAATATTTACTTAGTTTGACATACAATAGACATGAGGTTTAAAATTTTTCTTAATGCTGTAACTTGAGCTATGGTTACTTATGTTGAATGTGATAACCCCCAAATAGCTTTACTAACATAACCCCAGTTACCGCCCGAATAGCTAATTACATTGGCGTTCCATAAGAGGGAAAAATCGAATATCGTGTTTCATTGGGTGCGGGACGGTCGATAACATGATACACGAAACTGCGTATTGTACGCTTCGACATGTATGTTAATTGAGTTACAGATAATTGGTTTTTCAGTCATTGTGTCAAGGATCAGGAAAAGCGCAGGGTTACGTAACATTGTAGCGTTGTCTATTACCGCACGGGAATTAATTTAAATTTTTGTAATCCAGAAATTGAATGACGTAAATTTAAGAAATATCCATGTCGATCTTTTCTATGTTCAATAGCTTACTTTAAGCAAAGTTGGCTTTTATTGAATGTTTAAATAAGTAGGAGCAAATATTATAAATCTTTCTTCTGTTGGACATGGTAAATTACCTATACCAGTTTTTTTTTCAAAATGTCTTACGATCGGTCTACCTTGGTTGATTAAAATTTTAATGCCTTATTCAGCAAAATCAATTTTGTCGTTTCATTTCTTAATGAATGTTTTAGTAGTGCACTATTGAAGTAAAACATTTACTAGGCTAATCAACGTTTGTGTAAATAAATTTTATTTAGATAAAAATAGTGTTTTTACAAAAAAAACATTTCGTATATTTTTGACTATTCCTTTTTGCAAATGGTAAAAATATACCACAAATTCAGTCTAATATTATTCGACACTCCAATATTGATCTGTAAGTTTTATGTGCTTGTATGTAATAAGGCGCGCAATGAAGACCAGCGTGCCTAATACCTTGGCATAACGGAACTATGCAGTTTTTTTTCTCATGTATGATCTTTTGGAATAAAATTTAATGTTTTAAAAAAATGTACCATTTTTGAAAAGAACAAATGTATTTTATATTATTTATTTTTAATGATTTTAGGAACTTTTCCTTTTTTCTTAATAATCTTATTCCTCATAATTGAACGTTCAATTTGAAATGCGGGAGGGCTTCCTTAATTTCATTACTTCGTTGATTATCTGCAGCGAGTCTTTTTTCTTTCATATTTTCCACCATAACTAACTCAAAATTATTTATTATTTAAATTATCATGTCACATGTACATGATAGTCGGGTACACATTAGTAACAAATTATTGAGAGCAATACTTGATAACCGACCCTTTCTAATCGGTACCGCTATTTTTATGTATAACAATGCTAACGGGTTCGTTGGAAAAAGCTAGCTATTCAGATGAACTTAGAATTCTGGAAAACTTCCATAATAACCTAATAATCTGAAAGTGATTTATGCAAAGAATAAACAATTTATTTTATTTGTCTACCATATTTAATGCAATACACATACATTTATTTATTTGTATATTATTAGCACATAAACATTAATGTTACACTGTTAACAGTTTTTTTAATTCGAGAAGTCATAACTATATACATATACATATACATATACGTATACATATACGTATACATATACGTATACATATACGTATACATATACGTATACATATACGTATACATATACGTATACATGTACATATACATATACATATACGTATACATATACGTATACATATACATATACATATACGTAAACATATAAGTATACATATACATATACATATATATATATATATATATATATATATATATATATATATATATATATATGTGTGTGTGTGTGTGTGTGTGTGTATACTTGTGACAACACAAAAATCAATAATCAAATTAATTTGTGGTTACCATCATCATATAATGTTGTTGAAGTATTAGATTATTGAGACATAAATGTGGATATCGATGTAAGTATACTTATCGAAATAGAATTTCTCGGCCATCTCAACGATTTTTAATGAAGAAATAATTAGCATTGTTAGACATGAATATAATGACGAAAATATAGATACTCATGCAAAAACGATCAAGTGTAAGCTAAACTTGCACAATTAGTATTCAGTTCTATCAACCTCTCACCCCCCCCCCCCATCCATTACCTATAAATTAATCGTAAAGCACTCCTACTATGTACTTAATAGGCTCCCATCTGCCGCCCTACCCGCCGCTGACCGCATGCCCTATCACATTGCATATGCGTACCTAAACTTTTTGTATTCTTTTTGTATCACGTCGCGTAGGTGCATCTACCCTTTTCCATTGAACCAATTTAAGAAAGTTGAAAGATATATAAGGACAAATTTTGTTCCTTACATCGTGAGAAATATTCTATGTCGAAAAACTGTTCTCTAATACTAAGCAGCAGTTATAAGAAAATAAACAATTCGATTGTCTGATTATAAATTATTGAAATTAACAATTCGATTGTACCGATATGTATATATATTTTTGATTCCCTATATGATTGGACACTTTATACGATAATCTTCAAAGATATTTTTTAAATTCCCAATTTACCCCTTGAAATTAACCCCGGAATCAAAACTGAATGTTTTTTTATTACATTTCTTTACTCTAACACTACCATACTCTATTCTAGCTACCATACTCTACCTCTGTTTCAATTGATTATATCCAATAGTTTCCGATAAAATCTCCTGTTACAGGCGGACAAACGGAAACCAAAGTGAGTCTATTAGTGTCCTCTTTGGGCAATTTTGCAATAGAACACTAAAAAGAGATATATATTTCGTTATCAGTAAAGCCATTAATATTTTAATAATTGAATTTATGATAACTTTGGTTAACCTAATATAACTTATCTGGTGCCTTGAATATTCGAATTTCGTCATTTTTTAACTGTGCTGTGCCAAATTAATCTGTTCTGCGAAAATACATTTTAGATACAACAATTAAAAAAGGAACAGTGGTCTTTGCGTATTAGGAAGTACTCGTACAAGAAAAACATTATTTTATTTATTATAAATATGTTTATTTTTATTATTCTTAATAACTTTATTCCAAAATTTATTTTTTATACCTTTATAATCCATATAAATAGCACAAGAATTGATCAAATAAATTGGAGAAAATCTAAATTTTTATTTTATTTTTTGCTCGGAATCTATGCATTTTTTAAAAGTACAAATTTTGTACATAAAGTCAAAGTGAACAAAATGAATAAAAGAAGGTATTTTGGACTAAATACATTTTAACTATAAAAGCAAGGCAAGGCCCTTTGTTAGTAACGTAAAACTTGCACAAGGTATGTCTACCTAATTTTATCTACATACCATCTCCCCCAAAGTAAGGTAAGCATGGTTTACATTCAGGCACGAGCTACCCACATTCATGATATGTTGTGATCAGTTTCTCCTCTGACATTTACAATTCATTCTATAACCTGCTGACATAAACTTGCATACCCCATTCTGACAGGTGTCATGTTTATAATACTTTAAAATAATCTTTCTCATACCTTGGTATGAGAAAGATGCTAAGCCATCACATATCCCATTGTTCTTTTATTTGCTGTTCTCATGTCTCATACTTAAGTCATTAATTTATTGGAAAAAATCGTTTATATTTCGCTTAGTACTCTATTGTTTTTAAGACACACGTTAAACAAAATCGAAGAATAATGAATATATTATCTGGTATTTCAGATGTGGTATAATAACAATTTTCCATAAATTAATAAAAAGCGGAGGTCTTCAATTCTACTGCATTTTTTTATTATTAAATGAAACTACGTGATGTAGTATTATTTCTACTTTCTTTAAGTTCTTTATCATGACCTAGGTTTCGTTGTATTACAACATCTTCAGGTGGGCTATTAGCAAAGATCGTATCTATTAGCAAAGAAGTATCTTTGCTAATAGCCCACCTGAAGATGATGCAATACAACGAAACCTAGGTCGTGGTAAAGAACTCAAAAGAAGTTGAAATAATACTACATCACGTAGTTTCATTTAATTATCAATAATGAATTTCTACAAAATTAACGCCAAATATATTCAATACATTTTTTTTATTACTATTTTAATGCATGTCACATTTATTTTAATGCACGGCACATTATTTTAATGCATGGCGCATTTTATATTACATATATACATGTCACATTTTATATGACACATTGCCATTTTATTTTAATGTATGGCACATTTCATATTATTTTAATGCATGTCTCCAGCACTTATGAACCTATTTGAAATATTATTTTTTTAGAAAGGTATAATTCAAGAGATATTTCTCATAAATTTAATCAAGATTTAATGGTATGCTCCGGAGATATAAAATGAAATATTTAACAGATAATATAAGTAGTACATCATCCGTGATTGGAGATAACTGTTTTGTTACATACATTTTTGTTGACAAAGCAATCATAGCACCAGCTGAACTGAGATCAGATTATTGTGTATGAGCTTCTATCAATGGAACTCTTCAATACATTATTCCTCGTGATCATAGTATTTTTTTAAAGACTAAACAAACAAATCTGTGTATCAAGCTCCGATTGATGCAGTCATCTACGGTTACGGTACTTAATTCATATAAGCTGTTATTTATAACACAAGCTGTTATAAATGTTCATGTTTTTTAACATTATTTCTGTAAATATTCTATATTCAATATTCTCTCAATTTCTATTTCAATTTTATTACGAAATGAGAGAGGAAAGGGTGTATTCCATTTCCTTTCTCGTTTCGTTATTATATTAGTAGACCAACACAAGTTAAATGTACAGTTGCTAACAATCACTTATAATATATATTAAAGGTTAAAAAATAGGAAAACCGTCTTCACTAACGAATGTTTTGGCGCTGGAAAAATATTATTTACCCTAAATAAGTACTCTAATAACAAAATATTTTTGAAGTCGGTCCTAAATCTAAATAAAAATTAACAGGTGTAATAACAAAATCCAACATAATATTCATATGATTTATTTTTTTGTAAACATATAACATTTATAATTATAAGCTTTTTAATGCTTTCTAAAAATGTTTATTATTAAAGTAGGTTTCTCTTTTTTTTAAATCCCTTACAAACGATTTGATTTAATCTTATTAGTTTCGACTTATTTTCTAAATCTATTGTTTAATTAGTTTCGACTTATTTTCTAAATCTATTGTGTAATCTTTTCATCTCCTTACTATTGAATTTCGACCATACCTTACATACGGGTTCGCTAATTTGCTTAGTACTGTAAGTTCCCTTCACACATCTTTGTAATTTGTGTTTGCTTTCCTCATAGAAACTTAATTTCTAATTGAACAGAAGATCAAAGACCACTCCCTTGATACATACTGCCGGTGACGTTCGAGAGGTTTTCATAACAATTCAAAAATCTCAGGAAAAAAAGTGGCGAATATAGGTATAAATATATATATATATATATATATATATATATATATATATATATATATATATATATATATATATATATATATATGTACATATATATAAACGGATACATGTATACACAACGTCATCATATCAATAATTCTTGGATCGTGACAAACATATCACGTAATAAAATATATCCCCGCACTACTAATTACAATTGAAACATAAACCGAGTTCTAATGAAGCAACTTAACATTTAAGCTTTTTGGCAAACTTGATTATAATCAAATATATATAAGGTAAATCCTAACACTACTATAAGAGAAATTCAATTATACTTGATATTTTCGAATTAAATAGAACCTAAACTTCCTGAACCCTCATCAACTTGCTAATAGCTGATCAGGAAACAAACCGCCAATGGCTGATTACGAAGTTTGCCAAAGTTGTTGGAAATCGGTTTGTTTACTCGCGGCAAGGGAAGCAAAGTCAGCTTGAATTGTTTGTCTATTTGTAACTAGGTAAGTTTGAAACAACATATTATAATACCATACCGGTGATGCCAGGTGCCTTTCAGGCAAGTACTTCTGCTGTAAAGCAACAATAATATGATCTAGAGATGTTCTAATATATTTTCATATTTGAAATGATGTTAGTTGACTTTCTTTTGTTGTTAAAAAAAAAGAATCTTCCATATAAGAAATAAATATTTTATGAAATTTTACAAATAATTTCTTTTAGAAATTCATCAAGAAAAACGATATCAGACAATAAATGCAACAGAATGGCAACCATGATATCTTCCAATCCAGCAATCTGGAACAAAAAAAAACAAAAATTTTCCTACATTACATTTATTTGGCCATAATAGGTACCAAAATTATTAAAAAATAATGAAAATTTGCAATTATGTGCATGTTTTTATAAATTTAATTGAAAAAACGTGCTTTTTTAGAAGTTGTTAAATAAATTATTTATTTCTTAACATAAAGGTTTGTTCATGAGCCTGTAATAGACGGAGAATATGGAGACAATCTTGTTTGAATTTTAAAAATCTCTTCGAGAAATCGATTCAGTCGTGATCACCGGGAAAATGATAACGTTACAAGAAAAATTCATTCACATTTTTCTTGTGCTTGTTCTAAAATTTAAGCTTCATTCAATTAGTTGGCCGTTCAGGATTTCTGGTCTAAAGACTGATGCTTCAACTTCCACATACTGCTGCAGCGTCTTCGATTTTCCCTTTTTTTTTAACTACATATCCTTTATTTCATCTATAGACACGCTCTTCAATAAAGCGGAGTACTAAAAAGCTAAAGTTACTGGACTCATTTATTATCAAGATGAATTTCCTATTTTTTCATGATTATTCACTTGAAAGGATAATAGTAATTTTTTTTATTATAAAATAATCACAGAGGATAACACGTAATTATTAGCTTATATTTCTGTGCAACTTATGGATGAGTCATGTAGAGGCGGAAGGTCAAAAAATCGGGACAGCATTTAATCAATTTGCAATAATAAATTAGTATTTTCCTTCTGTCTGTGGAAGGTGTTATAACAAATTTTACAATAATCTCATTATATGAAATATAATCAGATTACAATTGTGACACTTCTTCAGTCGCAATTGATTTTAAAAAAAGTTCTTTATAATTTATGGCGCCTTGTACTCATACAACCTTCTTCTAATAACAATTCAGCATAGCTATACTATGCCAGCTTTCTTCCCATAGAAGACACTGACACTTTGCAGAAATATTTGGATAAAATAAAAGGTTTCGAATGAATGCCATTTTACAATTGAATGAATTCCATTTTACAGTTGAAAATAAAAACTACTTTGTATCAAAAGTAATTAAGTCTATTCTAACGCAGGGAGATAAAAATAATTTATTAAGTTTTTCATTTAATCAACTACATTATAATACAAAAGTTTTCCTATATAAGAAAACGTAGTAATTTAAAAAATGAATATGCTCTCAGTAAAATTCAATAATAAGAAATAATGCTTCGATACAGACCGAAACCAGAACAAATTCAAATTGAATTATATTTATATAAATATGAAAATAGATTACTTACATATAAAGTATACAATCGCCAAATCTTAAATCATGATAAGTTTTCAATATACATTCGTTTATCCAAGTGTAACCTTGTTAAAATTATACATTCGTTATAGACAGTGAGATTTCTTTTAACATACCATACTGAGAAATTTAGATATGTGGTAAAGCAGTTAATTTGAGTTATGTATAAAACGGTGTAACTTGATGTAGTAAACAGTGTAACTTTTTGAAGCAAACGAATTCAGATTCTACAAATTAACTAAACGGAATGATGTGGTTCCGAATTTATTGTTTGTTGATTTGTATATTTGATACGCATCGCGTGAAAATACTGGACTGATTTAGGTAGAGATGGAATTATGTTATTTCCTAGAGCTTAAGAAAATATACGTCGTCACCGTGGTGTGTTGGGAAGACATACGGCCGTTGAGTGCGCGGCACACCGCGGGGACCCAGGGTCGCTTTCCGGCCGCTTATCAATTGGGACTGGAGAAATCCAACCTTTCGAGGCTCTGGCAACCATTTTTCATATCAGACCCTTCATCTCATGTAGGCACAACAATACAACAACAACAAGGAAATATATAAGTTATTGAAAATTTTTGCAATTGTTATGTTGAACACGTTTGGAATTAGAATTGTCGTGTGCGAAACGCACGTGTTCAATATCAGCTTTGGATTTAACATGGTTTTGGAAAGAGAGGAAGATATTTTGATATTACTATAAAGAGACGCCAGGAGCATATCTCTGATAAAGATGGAGTCTAAACTCCCGATCAAAGTCCGAGTCCCAATCAAATATTTTCCAATGAACTTTAAATTGAATCATCGGTGCTCACATGGTGAACAAGTACGCGAGCCTAATAAATGGTCAATAGAAATTATCAAACAGTTAGACAGCAACCGACTTTAAATTTAAGCGGAGATGTCAGAATGTAATCAAAATTCAAATTGGTAAAGCTACTTCTTCGTGCAAACATAATTTGTGATCTACAGAAAGACCTGCATATAATAAAATATTTAATGTTCGCACTGACCATGTGTGCGACGCTACGGATAACAGTGAATTACTTTTGATGTTTTCTTCACTAGATCATTAATTTCTTAAAAAACATAATGATTTTCCACACAAATAAAAGTTTTTCCCGAGGGTTCGAATAAGCCATTTTCTATCCTGATGAATTACGAAGCAGTACCTACCCGTATGTTGTAAATCCTGTCTAACTGGCATGTACCATTTTTATTGGAAATACTAGTATATTAGGTATTTGGACTATACTTGCCATTCGAACCGCGATTGACTTTATGGGTTCATACAGAAAGTAGGATCACGAGAAAAGAGTAGGAATACTTAATTACAACTTGCTTTATTCAAGAAACTTTCAATAATATTACTTATTTGCTCAATACAACTCTTACTAGCATAAATCGGATTGTGTTCCAGTTCTTTATGTATTATAATTTAGTTTTCTAGTATAGTAAATATCTTCAAACATTCTTCCTCATTTATCGATGGAGCGAACACAAAATACGTAGCGTTGTGGTTATTCCCCCTTCGCTTTCCAGCCCATGCCTTACATATATATCCACTAGACTATTTTGTCTTCAAAACAGTTAATTATTACACTAGTTATTTAAATTTTATCACCTTTTAAATTATGCATTAGTATGCAAAATTTAGCGCTTGATATAAATACGTCCCTACATAAATATACATGTCTCTTGCCCTCGCAATATTTGCATATTCATATACCATTTAACTTTAAATATGGGTTTAACCCATTTAGTTGTAGTTTGTTTCACCTATATCCTTCAGGGAAATAGGTGAAACAAACTACATTATTAAGGTAATATAAAGTAAGAGTATTACGTTCGAATCTCGATCAAAGTAGAGAATTAAGCGTTGTGGTTAAACTTTAATTTTGAAAAGAATTGTTTCGAATTATTTATCAATATTAGGTATTATGATAATTATAATGTAACTATGCTTTATTTAATGTAACTATTGCTTTAATATGTATTATTGGAAAGTTTCTATAATATATGTTAAAGTAATAATTGATTAGTTTCATAAAGAGGATGACAAAAGCATGAAAGGTGTGGTTTTACGAAACGCATTCTATACAACTAATATATATATATATATATATATATATATATATATATATATATATATATATACATATATATATAAATCAAATTGAATCAAATTAAAAATATTACAGAGTAGATCACGAATATTAACAAAAACAAGATTAATAATAGGAAATAATTACAGGAGTGGAGAATTGAAGGGGATTAGAGGTACTTGTGGCTTCTAGAAGATATTCTTCTAGAAGAAATATATTATTATTTTACATTTGAATACCTGTTGAAAATTGCGTGCGAAGTCTCCCTGTGGCAAAGTTTCATTGTAATTTTGTTCATATAGCTACTAAATAAAAACCTGGTTAATGGTTACTTCACTTGTTGCTATCGTTATATTCTATACAGCAAAAAAGCACACATGGCCAAATACTTTGGTTTTCACTTCATCTTCTAACTGTCATAAATCTACGGTCGGAAATACAAAGAATTCCATTTAATTATCCTTTCATACCATTGAATATTGAGTCTTATTTAAAAAAAAAAACTAAACCCAGTACCAGTTCCGGAAACATAGAATTTGGATCCAATGCCAAATCTCAAGTCCAGAATTGAAAATCATCCGATTCTGCGTGCCTTATTTAAAACACATTAAACGGTAATCCGTATATGATAAGGTTATTATAATTAATTATAGATAAAACTTGAAAGTGTTTCATCGATATACATCATTTATGAAAAATTTAAATAAATAAGTGAGAAAAGTACGCAAATAATCTAGTGGCATTCTGTCGTTACAAAGTTCTAAGTTACTCTTTAAAAAGTAATGGAATAAAAGCAGCCAAATTTTTGGAGAACTTTACTGGAGAAGCATAGATGAATAAGTCAGTTTTGCGTCCAGATTGATTAAATATAATATAATCACCAAACTTGGCCGCGTAGATTGTTTTCAAATATCTATTATGGCTTTAGTAACCAATAATTTTTTTTTAGGAAGAAAAAAATCAAAATTCTAGTATTTTGAGACGCAGTAACATTCCTGGTACAGTTCAATGTTGTGATAGACATAGTTTTCAATAAGTCTAGGTCATATAATATTATACCTTTCCTAATTACTTGCATAATAAAATCCTTTTTCGAAAACAAAAATGTCACTTTTTAGAATCAAATAACTCTCAAAGTTATAAAACGTTGTAAGAAACAAATTGAAAAAAGAAACACGTCGAGTAGAAAGTAGTAAGCGAATTTACCTTCCTAAATAGTTCCATACTTTTTATTCCAAAAGAGAATCTTTGTAAAAAGACCCATTTGATAGTTCAGGTATTACAAACATTTTCCTTGTATTCACGTTAGTACTATGGATTTATATGGTATTTATAATTAAAAAAATATAACAATTTTAATGGCATTGGTTTTTTTATTTCTTTATTATGAAGTGTAATAAATCATTCACCATTAGATAAAAATTTTATAAATTTTCAAACACCCTAATAGAAATCTAAACTTTAATATTTTAATAGTAAAGTGCGTATAGACAAAACCAAACTCTTTACATAAATATATTTACTTTTAATAAAACCTAATTTTTTACATAAATATGTCTAACTAATAATGTTTATTGGTAATATACAGTCAAATATGTGCAAAATCTTAGCTATTATAAAAAAAATACGCTGACATATAGTGGATATGAAATATGTATTCTACACTGCACACTAATATTAATATTTAAAAAAAAAAAGTTATAATTTTTTGTTTCATTGTCCTTTTACCAAATATTGTGTATACGTATAAGTATATTTATATAGAAAGACAATCGAAAATCGTTCTACGGCGAATTAAAACTGACTCATTGTAGCTATCTCGCTGCAACCATCGACGTACACAGCAATGCTTTATAAAATAAACTAGCGTGACCTGTGCAAAGTCTTCGCATTATTTATTCCATTATGAAGCTCAGATGACAGATCAAACAAATATTTTACTAAAATTGACATATAGAGGCGCAAGTATGAAAAGCATTGAGCTAAAGCGCCACTTTATTTATACGTGAGTGGATTTGAAATTACACAAAAAATTTTACCGACCGTCAATCATATTAACGTTGAGCCGTTAGATGGCAGCATTGCTGTTTTGTGTACATAATTTTAATAATTAATTAATTTGCAAAAACAATAGCAATAATAAATTGTTTAGTTGTGGATGCCGGTAGAGCAAGCAATTATCTATAAAATGATATATAATTTATGTGGATTAGTTGTGAGGTTTTTTCTAAAAAGGGGAGTAACATCTTAACCTTAGCGTATTAATATATATGATGATGATTATGATTATGTGAAGGCGTAGCACTTACGGTTATAGACGTTTTTTCATCGAAATATCGAATACTTTTTCGAAACTTATTAAATCTCTGACTTTTACGTGGTTAAGAGCAAGGGAAGTCCTTTTCTCCGCTCTATATTTTACAAATAACATTAGAAAAGTAACAGTACAACATTTATATGTATAACATTATTTACCTTGACCGTTTATTAATTTAATGTGATAGTTAAATTACGTTGTTTATTAAAATTGTTTATAAACTATAATGAGTTTGTAAATAGTGGTGGACTGATTGATTATATATTTGTGTTAGCCATACTATAATTATAAAATCGATTTATTTAAAAATATTATGTTTTGAGATGGAATGGAGTATCATATCATCACATATGTGCTAAAGTTAGTTTAGCACATATGTTGTATTTATATTGTATTTATTTGGTAGCCACCAATGAAGCTTTCCTGAAATTGACCTTAATTACTAAGTTTTAATGATATATCAATGAGCAAATGAGTGAATTAGCAACAAAATTAATATTTTTATGTGACACAAACTTTAAATTGAACATTACAGTCCAACATTCATCTCCGCACAAGTTAAAACACAGACTTCCAACATTCACCGATGCTTAGTTATGAGTATGTCAAAATAACTGCCAAGCGGTTCGGATAAAGATATCAGGTAATTCGTCCCCGAACTTGAGGTTGCCTTATCGGATACCCAGGTTCGCGATTATCTATTTTAATAACACATACAGTGGTATATATATATATATATATATATATATATATATATATATATATATATATATATATATGTATATGTATATGTATATATATATATATATATATATATATATATATATATATATATATATGTCTTATTTATCAATATGCCATTTGTTTAAGATTTGCTACAGATTTAATCGGGTATTTTCTTCAACGTGATTCAATAATTCAACGTGGTTCATATATCAAAAAAATTCAACCGATTATTATTTCAACAAACAATTTTTTTTAAGGAAACATTGTGTTAGCCCGTCCTATAACTATTAGATATATTCATATTCACCCAAACAAACACGTTTTAATACTACAGTTTTTTTAGTTATAAACATTACTCATTGATACGGCATGTAATTTGGCTATTTTCAATTGATCTACTAAATGCAACTCGTGAAATAAAATGGCAAATATCTAAGTGAAAAATCTCTTTTTTCGTGTTAACAAATTTTTGCGTTAACCAGGACTTTTTAAGCATCCAACAAGTTAATCACAATAAATATATTTTTTTCACGGATGTAACATGAAAACTTTTTTCAAATTTCCGGTGCTTAGTGATGTTTCGAAGATTTTAAAATTTAAATAACTCAACGCCTTGCAGTTTTGACCAAGTATTGGAACCGTCAAATTTCACTCGACTTGGATTTGTTTATGTGTTCATAAATTTAATATTAATATTAATAATATTATTTGAAAATAGATAAATACAAGGCATCCATAGTAATGCTCCAAGGCTTTTATTATGACATGTGCTCCTTATTTTTTTTCTCTTTTGACGTGATTTTTTCATCAACTTAGTGCTCTGTCTTAAAGCATCGTTTTCCTCTCTTCGCAAAAAGTTATGTATTTAAGGCGGCCATATAAAAAAACAGTTCGTTAGTGTTAATTATCATTAATATATGCAGTCAAATCGATATTTTTAAAAATAATCAGTCTTTGATTATGCGGAAAAAGACTTGTGGTGAATTTATCTATAGGTACATCAACCAATGTAATTATTAGAATTTTATGACTGATTTTATTGTCAAAATATTCATTATCAAAATGTGAAGAGACATTTTTGCGTAGAATTAAATAAATTAGACATTTCCATACTATACTGAATTATTTTAAAAAATAAAAATTTAGATTATATTACTAACACTTTGAACATTTTCTCTCTTAATTAAGTTAATAAAAACCAGTAAATGTCAATAATATTTAATGGTATCTTCAACCTTAATATTATGAAATCTTATGTTCAATTAAATTAGTTTCACATTATAAAATAGCGCTGCAAAATGAGTAAAAAAAATTAAAATGTAAGCTGGGTATTTTGAAATATTATTTGTTTGTAAAGTAATAAAATTGTATTTTATGAGATACACGATCAAAAATTACTCTGAAAGCATATTTCTAATACTTTTGTGCATGAATCATTCACTTGTATATTCGGTTAAAACTTTCATTTCGTTTATTCCTTATGAATATCTTTTCTAATTTTCATTATTATTAATTTATTCCTTCTGAAATATTCAAAGAAACCTTTAAAATCTGTACGTATATTGTAATTCTGTGTTGCAATAGGATTTTACAAATCAGACTTTTTTGATTGCTTTTTATATGCTTTTTTATAAAATTTCTATGTAACAAATCCACAAATAAATATGAAAATATGGAATAGGTTTTTATTTACAGTTCTTTTTTTCGTTATTTTTGTCGATATGACAAGAAAATAAAGTATAATACGAAATAACAAATATTAAATCATCTTGAACGTTAAATGGATGAATCTTCTCTTCATGAAACTATAAATTAGTTTCATTGAATTTAAAATATACGACATAACACAAAACGTGGCTCGCTCTAGCGACGCGCCTGGTATCTGGCATTGTGCCACGAAACGTAAATAGCGTTATATTGAATGAATGTATCTAAATTAAATAACAGACGAAAGGTAACGTGATTATAAAACACAGTCGCGCTGTTTATCTATATACAGCGTAACGATTTAACTAACTCAAATTACTTGTTGGTAGAAATAAATATTTTAGCCCGAATAATTTACGTTATTTCTAATTATACGATACGATTTTTTTCTTATATATTATTAAACAAGAAATCGTGACGAATTTCAGTCTAAGCTATGAAACAACAAAGCATAAAATATAACTAGAGACAATAAGTAGGCACCGCACGTGTGCCACGGATATGATCCACGTATCATATTTTATTCTCTGCATATCGAATACGACAAGTGGTAGAACTCTATTGTACACTGTTCATTAAGGTCTAAAAATTCACTTTTATGCTATAATTATATAAGCAAAAGTAAAAGCCGGCAAAAAAAAACAATTACGGAATTTTCTGTAATCGATAAGATAATTTGAATGCTTTTGTTGAATTTAAAAAAAAATTATTGGTAATGACATCAAGTATAGTGTATCATTTTACAATCATAATCTATTGACGCGTATCGTTGCACCGGTACGCGTGACTAGTACAGGACACTTGATGTCATTATCGCATAAGTATCGATAACTTGAAAATGTTTGGACACTGTCATCTCAATGAGATATTTGTTTCAGTTGAATTATATTAATATTTATTTGCCATAATATTTTAACGGAAAGCGATAGTGGAGAATTACATTAATGTTCATTTACTGTATTCATAAAAAAAAGTAATACTAAATTTATAAAACGTCAACTAATTAAAAAGTATGTCTGATTTGCCGGGCAACAAATTAAATATCTTGTCAATATATTTCATTGTGTGTAATTAAAACTAAAATTATTTCAGTTCAGAAGTGATCATTTTTCGGTTAAATTTAATTTGGGTTACAATATTTATAAGTATTAATTTAAATTAACTTTATTCCTTTATTTTGTATTATTTATATTTATTATAGGATTTATATTTCTATATGTTTCTTCTATCTGTACATTTTGATAATGAATACTTTTATTTTTCTTATATTAGAATTTAAAATTAATTTTTTCTTAATTAAAATTAAGGTGAAAATATCAACTAATGCTTTAGTTTATGGTCGTGATATCTGGTTGTGATTTTGTGGTTATAGCGTGGTTTTGTGGTAATATAGTATTTCTGGTGATATTGCAGCGAGCGGTCGATAAATATATAAACAATATTAAAATATTAGTGAATTTATTATGATCGGTATAAGTATATTTGACTCAAGTGTTTGACAGCGAAAATATATTTGATACCTCCATGATGATTTTGATTAGAGGTGGGGATGTGCGTTATAATATAATCGGTGCATTTAAAAGTCATTTGTTTCAAACTGGCGACATGTGTTTTGATATAGTTCCCCGAACATACCGTTTTTGTCCCGTATTATGTTTTGCGTGTAAAACGTTTTAAAACTTATCATATAAACTTCATGATGTATTCACAAAACAAGTATATCATTTTACAAGAAACCATTTTAAGAAACTGTGTTTACGTAGACAAACAAAACCAATTTTTTTAAATCTGTTTAGGTTTTCGTTCAAAGTACTTGTGTTTTTTAACATATAATTATTTTTTATTATTTTGATTTTTAATATATAATATAATAGATAATTCTCAATAGCTCATAAAATATATTTGGTAATTGTTACATTATTTTAATAATTTTGAATAGTGACAACGCAAATTATTTGTTATAATTATGAATATGACAAATAATGAAATTATAGTTTCTGACCACATGATATAAACATTTATAATCATGCTTTTCAACAATATTATGAATTCACAATTAAATGAAACTACGTGATGTAATATTATTTCTACTTTCTTTAAGTTCTTTACCACGACCTAGGTTTCGTTGTATTACAACATCTTCAGGTGGGTTATTAGCAAAGATCTTTGCTAATAGCCCACCTGAAGATGTAAGAAAGTAGAAATAATACTACATCACGTAGTTTCTCAAAAGATATTTGAATTAAAATCCTTTAGATAATTCTTCAAATCTCCGATGTGTTATTTTGGTAGTCTCTCACTACCAAAAATAAGATTCTTTATAATATGAAAACGAATTATTTACTGAAACTATCGTTAAACTATACCATTAGCACTTCTTCTTCTACTACACTCGCTAGTAGTCTGGAACTGTAAATCAAATAATATTTAAAAAATGTACGTACTAAATGGAGGTAAAGAAAAATTATTTGTGAATTTGTAGAAAATTAATTTTGTGTTCGAACACCAGCAATAATTTTTTATTTTCTTTGTTAAGTTATTTATAACACTAAATCTCAACTAATACGTTACTTAGTTTGTATGAAACGTTAAAAATCTACTTCTAATAATATTTAATCGAAGATTAGTTTTTAACCAAGCCAATAACTCAACTCATACCCTTCAAATATGGTCAAATATTGAGATTTCAACAAAAACGTTGACCGTACGATTATAGTTGTGAAACTCTGATATTGTAAGATTCCATCAAACATTTACGACTTAAGTTTTGTCTTATAAGCAATAATGCCGTGTGCTTCGAATAATAGGAAATACAGCGAAGCGTAGGACTTTCAATGACTTAACTCCGTCCATCAAAATATTTATACATTACGTGGGATTAAATTTTTCTGGAAATTTAATCCCACGTAACGTATAAATATTATACGTTACATATTAACGTTAAATATTATACGTTAACGAACGTTAAATATTATACGTTATGTATTGCTGTGCT